>RXON01003399.1:0-147223 GCA_009667805.1 Leptobrachium leishanense
TCCCTGTATTACACGCCGGTTAACTCGCCCTCCTCCCTGTATTACACGCCGTTACTTTCCCATACACGCCGGTTACTTCGCCTCCTCCTGGGTTATTACAAACACGCTCGTTACCGCCCTCCTCCTGTATTAACACGCCGTTACTCGCCCTCCTCCCTGTATTACACGAGCCGTTACTCGCCCTCCTCCCTGTATTACAAAAACGCCGTTACTTGGCCGTTACTCGCCTCCTCTGTATTAAAACGCCGTTACTCGCACCTCACTCCTCCCTGTATTACACGCCGTTACTCGCCCTCCTCCCTGTATTACACGCCGTTACGCCCTCATCTCCCTGTATTACTCGCCCTCTCCCCTGTATTACTCTGCCCTCCTCCCTGTATTACACGCCGTTACTCGCCCTCCTGATAATTAACTCGCACTCGCTCCCTGTATTACACGCGCCCTCTCTCCCTGTATTACTTACTCGCCCTCCTCCCTGTATTACACGCCCTCGCCCTCGCCTGTATTACACACGCCCTCCTCCCTGGTATTACTCGCCCCTCCTCGTATTTACTCGCCCTCCTCCCTGTATTACACGCCCTCCTCCCTGTATTTACTTCGCCCTCGCTCCCTGTATTACCGCCCTCCTCCCTGTATTACTCGCCCTCCTCTCCTGTATTATACACGCCCTCCTCCCTGTATTAACAACGCCCTGCCTCCCTGTATTACACGCCGCCTATTACTCCCCTGTATTACTCGCCCTCCTCCTCGTATTACACGCCCTCCTCCCTGTATTACACGCCCTCCTCGCTGGTATTACACGCCCTCCTCCCTGTAATTACACGCCCTCCTCCCGTGTATTACAACGCAAACAGCCCTGCTCCCTGTATTACACGCCCTCCTCCCTGTATTACACGCCCTCCTCCCTGTATTACACGCCTCCTCACCTGTATTACACGCCCTCCTCCCTGTATTAACACGCCCTCCTCCCTGTATTACACGTATGCTGCAGTAACAGTGGCCATTATTAATTAGTGAGTAACATGGTGGCTGCCGGAGTCCGTGGTGTAAATCCATCCACGCGGAAGTCTTTTTTTGTCGTTGACTCCTTCACCGCGGGATCCTTGGGAGGAAGTGCAGCTCATCATCACTTCCTTACTACGAGAGAGAGCGACAAACCATGCGGTATCAGGTCAAAACCACGGCAGCCTTCACTGCAACAGCACGCACAGAGGGAGGCTCGGGCTCTGTCACCGTCAGTATCACACGCACAGAGGGAGGCTCTGGCTCTGTCACCGTCAGTATCACACGCACAGAGGGAGGCTCGGGCTCTGTCACCGTCAGTATCACACGCACAGAGGGAGGCTCGGGCTCTCTCACCGTCAGTATCACACGCACAGAGGGAGGCTCGGGCTCTGTCACCGTCAGTATCACACGCACAGAGGGGCTCGGGCTCTGTCACCGTCATATCACAAAGCACAGAGGGAGGCTCGGGCTCTCTCACACCGTCAGTATCACATGCACAGAGGGAGGCTCGGGCTCTGTCACCGTCAGTATCACACGCACAGAGGGAGGCTCGGGCTCTGTCACCGTCAGTATCACACGCACAGAGGGAGGCTCGGGCTCTGTCACCGTCAGTATCACACGCCACAGAGGGAGGCTCGGGCTCTGTCACCGTCAGTATCACACGCACAGAGGGAGGCTCGGGCTCTCTCACCGTCAGTATCACATGCACAGGGAGGCTCGGGCTCTGTCACCGTCAGTATCACAGCACAGAGGGAGGCTCGGGCTCTCTCACCGTCAGTATCACATGCACAGAGGGAGGCTCGGGCTCTGTCACCGTCAGTATCACATTCACAGAGGGAGGCTCGGGCTCTGTCCCGTCAGTATCACACGCACAGAGGGAGGCTCGGGCTCTCTCACCGTCAGTATCACATTCACAGAGGGAGGCTCGGGCTCTGTCACCGTCAGTATCACACGCACAGAGGGAGGCTCGGGCTCTCTCACCGTCAGTATCACATGCACAGAGGGAGGCTCGGGCTCTGTCACCGTCAGTATCACACGCACAGAGGGAGGCTCGGGCTCTGTCACCCAGTCAGTATCACACGCACAGAGGGAGGCTCGGGCTCTGTCACCGTCAGTATCACACGCACAGAGGGAGGCTCGGGCTCTCACCGTCAGTATCACACGCACAGAGGGAGGCTCGGGCTCTCTCACCGTCAGTATCACATTCACAGAGGGAGGCTCGGGCTCTGTCACCGTCAGTATCACACGCACAGAGGGAGGCTCGGGCTCTGTCACCGTCAGTATCACACGCACAGAGGGAGGCTCGGGCTCTGTCACCGTCAGTATCACATTCACAGAGGGAGGCTCGGCTCTGTCACCGTCAAGTATCACACGCACAGAGGGAGGCTCGGGCTCTCTCACCGTCAGTATCACATTCACAGAGGGAGGCTCGGGCTCTCTCACCGTCAGTAACAGGATTTACCTGAACTTCATATAAAGGAATCTTTGGAGCATTTCTTCCCGTTGACCTGTAGTAAATATATCGGGATTAGTGTCATATGACGGCATACTGTCACATTATCTGCAAGTAGTCAACCCCTGCCAGGGCCCCCCCCCTTCCGTGGTACTGCCAGGCACCAGCCAGCAAGTGGCACCAACCAGCAAGTGGCACCAACCAGCACGAAATCCAATCTGGAAGTGTATAATAGTGCCCTCTAGTGGGGGCAGGGATGTCACGGATAGAGATGAGCTGTTCAGTTCGATCAGTTCGGAGTTCGATTCGAACTTTGGCCGTTCGCAAGTTCGCGAACTTCCAACTTTTTGGTGTGTTCGGTTCGAAAAAAAAAAATTGAAAAAAGTATAAACAAAATGCTTAAAAAAAATACTAAAAAATCTAGAGATAAAGAGACGCTTTACTGCAGAATATTATAAGCAACGGTTTATTAGATATTGAATTAAAAACTAATGTCTACGTGCAAAGATTCTCACCTCTAAATGACCTGTGCTCTCAAACAGCATAAACGACAGGTGTTAATTAGTGTTTGGAAATAACATGTGCTTCTAATTAGTCTGGTCTAATGAATTTGATACATTGTCTGTAGACTGAGGGTGTCTGGAGGTGTCGCCTGAACATGTATCAAACAACACCTGTGCTTCTGAGAAGTGTTAATTTCTCTACCAATCTTCTTCTGATATGCTGTTTAACCCCTTAGCTCATTTTTACCGCTTTCGCTCATCGTGTTTAAACACGATTTGAAGCCACATTTTATTAAATGACCCAGACAGATTAGATATCGTTCTTTCTGTCAGACTCCGCAGATTCATAATATATCATTTTTATATGTATACGTCATGTTCTGCCTGTATATTATGACAAAAAATGCAATAAAAATTGAATTTTTAATCATCTGCTGTGTGTAAAGTGTTTTTTTCCCCCACATTTTAGCACATGAGCGTTTGCGGTTATGGGGTGCGCTTGTACAAAAATTAGAAATGGGGACATTTTTTGGGGGGAATTACGTGATTTATAGCAAACGCACCCCATAGAAAAAAATCATTAGTGCAGCATTATTGTTCACAGCTGCATTAATAAAAATAACACACAAAAAAATACATGTTTTTTCCTTTTTTTTTTTACTTTGTACCTGGTCATGTTTACTTTATACCTCGCCATGTTGGGTATCATGCTCAGGCCTTTCGATTGACGCCCTCCATGACCCCGTAGCTGCCATGGTTCTGGAGATATCAGGGTTCAAATGAACCCCCTATCTCCACCAGGGGATTCCGGGCAGCTAGGGGTTCCCCGGCTATCTGACGTCATCACGCTATGAGTGAGGATGTCAGGCAGTGAGGGGGGACCCGGAGGTGGAGCCGCCATCCAAGATGGCGGCCCCCACCGGAGCTAGGCCGCACTTCGGCGCCTTGCGGCGCCGAAGTGCGACCCGGTGCCTAAGGGGTTAAAGCCAGGCACCGCTTAAAAGGGGAGACTCTCCTTTTAAGCGGTGCCTGGCTTTTTTTTGTGGGACCTCCCGATCGGGAGGGAGAGGGATCCCTCCCTTCCAGGCGATCTCCCGGCATTGCCGAGGGGGTCGCCTGGAAATGACATCATCGCGCATTGGCGTCTGAGGACGCTGAAGTCAGAACGCCACAGGACCCCGAACACAGAGGGGAGTATCTCCGCCGGGGATCCCGCAAAGCTGATGACGTGTGGGACACGTCCTCCTCAGCATACAGTGGGAGTAACTGAGGACGTGTCAGCAGTGAAGGGGTTAAAAAGGTTTTGTTTTTTAAAACTTTTTGTCCTTGTTTCCTGTCCCCCAGGGCACTACCCGGACCCGGACATTGTTTTTAAATGTTTCTATACATCCTAGAAATCCGCCACTTCACGGGCAGGTTATGGGGACCTCCTAGGCACAATATTTGAAGGAACTTTTAATTTTTATTTTTAACCCTTATTTCAAAACTCACTGTCCCTTTAAAAATGCTTTTTTTTGTACTTTTTGTCCTTGTTTCCTGTCCCCCAGGGCACTACCCGGACCCCCATACACCTTTTAAGGGAAACATCTAGCATATATGCCCTCTTGGAGGACACTCTAAAAATCGAATTTTGAGTCCCATTGACTTGCATTGAGTTCGTGTTCGAGTTCGAATTCGAACTTTTGAAAAGTTCGAGTTCGAATGCGAACCGAACTCGGAGGTGTTCGGCTCATCCCTAGTCACAGACCACTCTGGCTCTCTAGACACTCGCTCACCAAGATCGACCCGGCCTTCGAATCGCTCCGGATTCGAAGCCCGGTCAGCCGATCTGCTCATTAGGTCCGCTGCTCCTTGCGGGTGTATGGAGTGGAAGAACCGCTGAGTATCTTCCATGGTAAGTGATGTAGCTCTGAATGAAACACCAGGCAGGTTGTATGTTCAAACAGAATGTACATAAGTGAGTTCGTAAGGCTTGAAACTGCTGGCAGATTAATCCTCTCAGCCAACAGGGTGAAGCACACAATCTCACAATCAGTTATCACACACCATTTACATAATCCATTGGGACAGTGTTTGCCTGACAGGCTGACTCAAAACTTATACATGCAGCAGATAAACAGACACATCATTCCTGCATAATCACAATTCAACACAAATCTAATTACTTTAACCCCTTAGTGACCGGGCGGTTTTACACAAATCCGTCCGTTAGTGACCGCAGCTGTTTTTATGTTTCTGCGCTCTTAGTGTTTACGTCAAATTTTCCTCTTACTCGTTTATGTAACCCACACATATTTTACACTGTTTTTCTCGTCACTAAATGGACTTTATAAAGATACCATTTTTTTCATCATTTCATATAATTTACTATAAAAAATATTGTGAAATATGACACAAAAATTGAAAAAACACCACTTTTTCGAACTTTGACCCCCAAAATTTCTTATGTATCAACAACCGTCAAAAAAAATTTATTCCTTAGTAGTTTCTAAATTTAGTACTGAGTTTAGCAATACCCAATGTTTACATATTCCTCGCTTTTTTCCTTATTTTATGCAACAATAAGTGCAAGTAGCACTTTGCCATTTCCAAAGAGTTTATTTTCAAAACTAGTGATAGTGACATTGTAACACTGATATCTGTCACTAATTCCTGAATAACCCTCCACATATACATATTTTTTTAAAGTACACAAATCAAGGTATTAAACTTGGGGTATTTTGACTCTTTCCATGCAAACCATTTTACCACAAATCTATGCCAAAGTTTGAGAAAAAAAAAAATTGTGATTTTTTTTTTTGAACGCAATTTAAGAATACATGTACTGTGAACTTTAAGGTTTACTGCCAAAAAGCACCCCAAAATATGTTCAGCAACATCTTCTGAGTAAATTGATACCACCCAAGTATAGGTATGTCGGGTCATTTGGGGGCTAAAAGGCCTTATTTGGGGGGTGCGCATTTCAGTTTTCCAACTTGGAATTTTCACATTTCGTCATCATGCACCCATGTCCTATTTGGGACATTTTTGAAGCCGGACAAAGTAATTTACCCCCATCAAACCATATATTTTTAGAAAGGGCACACCCTAGGGTGCTTCAAAGAGTTGTATTTTAACACTTTCCATGCACTAGCTCTTTGTCAAACTTTCAGGTAGTCACTTTTTGTGTTATTTTTTCACACACATTGTACTTTAGGCATGAATTGTCAAATCCAGTTATGGGTTACTGCCAAAAAACACCCCAAAATATGTTCAGCAACATCTTCTGAGTAAATTGATACCACCCATGTATAGGTATGTCGGGTCATTTGGGGCTAAAAGGCCTTATTTGGGGGTGCGCATTTCAGTTTTCCAACTTGGAATTTTCACATTTCGTCATCATGCACCCATGTCCTATTTGGGACATTTTTGAAGCCGGCCAAAGTAATTTACCCCCATCAAACCATATATGTTTAGAAAGGGCACACCCTAGGGTGCTTCAAAGAGTTGTATTTTAACACTTTCCATGCACTAGCTCTTTGTCAAACTTTCAGGTAGTCACTTTTTGTGTTATTTTTTCACACACATTGTACTTTAGGCATGAATTGTCAAATCCAGTTATGGGTTACTGCCAAAAAACACCCCAAAATATGTTCAGCAACATCTTCTGAGTAAATTGATACCACCCATGTATAGGTATGTCGGGTCATTTGGGGCTAAAAGGCCTTATTTGGGGGTGCGCATTTCAGTTTTCCAACTTGGAATTTTCACATTTCGTCATCATGCACCCATGTCCTATTTGGGACATTTTTGAAGCCGGCCAAAGTAATTTACCCCCATCAAACCATATATTTTTAGAAAGGGCACACCCTAGGGTGCTTCAAAGAGTTGTATTTTAACACTTTCCATGCACTAGCTCTTTGTCAATCTTTCAGGTAGTCACTTTTTGTGTTATTTTTTCACACACATTGTACTTTAGGCATGAATTGTCAAATCCAGTTATGGGTTACTGCCAAAAAACACCCCAAAATATGTTCAGCAACATCTTCTGAGTAAATTGATACACCCATGTATAGGTATGTCGGGTCATTTGGGGGCTAAAAGGCCTTATTTGGGGGGTGCGCATTTCAGTTTTCCAACTTGGAATTTTCACATTTCGTCATCATGCACCCATGTCCTATTTGGGACATTTTTGAAGCCGGCCAAAGTAATTTACCCCCATCAAACCATATATTTTTAGAAAGGGCACACCCTAGGGTGCTTCAAAGAGTTGTATTTTAACACTTTCCATGCACTAGCTCTTTGTCAATCTTTCAGGTAGTCACTTTTTGTGTTATTTTTTCACACACATTGTACTTTAGGCATGAATTGTCAAATCCAGTTATGGGTTACTGCCAAAAAACACCCCAAAATATGTTCAGCAACATCTTCTGAGTAAATTGATACCACCCATGTATAGGTATGTCGGGTCATTTGGGGGCTAAAAGGCCTTATTTGGGGGGTGCGCATTTCAGTTTTCCAACTTGGAATTTTCACATTTCGTCATCATGCACCCATGTCCTATTTGGGACATTTTTGAAGCCGGCCAAAGTAATTTACCCCCATCAAACCATATATTTTTAGAAAGGGCACACCCTAGGGTGCTTCAAAGAGTTGTATTTTAACACTTTCCATGCACTAGCTCTTTGTCAAACTTTCAGGTAGTCACTTTTTGTGTTATTTTTTCACACACATTGTACTTTAGGCATGAATTGTCAAATCCAGTTATGGGTTACTGCCAAAAAACACCCCAAAATATGTTCAGCAACATCTTCTGAGTAAATTGATACCACCCATATATAGATTTGTTCTGTTGTTTTTGGGGGCTACGCCAATCTTTGACATGTGCTTGTCAATTTTCTAATTTGACATACAGTATCTTCTTTGCTTATCTTCTTTTTAGGGGCCTTTTTACATACCCCAGTTTTATGAACGTGCATATATTTGGTAAGCTAACACCCCAAAGTATTGTAAATGGAGTGTTTTTTATGCTATGGATGCATCCGTTTGCTCCAAAAAATTAGATACTGTTTGGTGGTCATTTTTCATTTTCACACCCACATCAGTTTTGGACTGTGATTTAGGAGACACTGTTGTTTTTTACTGCATGAAAACTCTCCAGGTTGTTTTCTGCAAGGTCTCCTGAGTACACCCATGCCCCCCATGCATAGGTTTGCCAGGATTTTGGGAAGGTTCAAATACAATTTTTATGACTTTGTCATTGGAGTTGAAATTGAGATTATTTCTTCAGCTAGGCCTAGCTTTGGTTTTGGGTCTACCGCATACCCCAGTTTGAATTATTGCCAGAAAATTGTTTATATTTGTTATGTTGACACCCCAAGGTATTGCATATGGAGTGCTTTGATGCCATGGATGCAACGGTTTTAGCCCAAAACATTTGAGAAGGTGTGTGGCGGTAATTTTTCAATTTTCAGATTTTTACGCCCACAGTAGTTTTGGACTGTGATTTAGCAGACACTGTTGTTTGTTACTGCATGAAAACTCTCCAGGTTGTTTTCTGCAAGATCTCCTGAGTACACCCATGCCCCATGCCTAGGTTTGCCAGGATTTTGGGAAGGTTCAAATACAATTTTTATGACTTTGTCATTAGAGTTGAAATTGAGATTATTTCTTCAGCTAGGCCTATCTTTGGTTTTGGGTCTACCGCATACCCCAGTTTGAATTATTGCCAGAAAATTGTTTATATTTGTTATGTTGACACCCCAAGGTATTGCATATGGAGTGCTTTGATGCCATGGATGCAACGGTTTTAGCCCAAAACATTTGGCAACAAGGTGTGTGGCGGTAATTTTTCAAATTTCAGATTTTTACGCCCACAGTAGTTTTGGACTGTGATTTAGGCTAGGGTCAGACGAGCGTAGTGTTCACGTCCGTGATCGCGCCTAAAAGTACGTCCGTGATAGCATGACATAAAGTCCAATGGAGCCCGACACACGAAGTACGTCCGCACTGAACTGCGGACGCACAACGGCCGCGGCCCACGGACGCAAGGCAGGCAAGAACGTAGAACCGCTAGAACGGCCGCACAAAGTGCGCTGCGTCCGCAACGTCTGCATAGCTTTGTGTGTGAGTGATGGAACGTGGTCAGACGGACTGCATTTATACGTCCTGCATTTTTCACGGACAAAATGGTTTTGCAATTGAATTTATTGTCCCTCCTACATCTGTCAAAAAATAAATGTCAGTGAAAAAACGGACTGTGTGACCACTACTGCGTCTTCCGTACTGACGATGTCCGTACTGCACGGACGTACAGTCCGTAGAAATCACGCTCGTCTGACCCTAGCCTTAGCAGACACTGTTGTTTGTTACTGCATGTAAACTCTCCAGGTTGTTTTCTGCAAGATCTCCTGAGTACACCCATGCCCCCCATGCATAGGTGTGCAAAGATTTTGGCAAAATACAGCACCAATTGTAGAACATAAAAATGTACGAATAAAATGTAAAAGTCTGGTGCCTGTCAAACTGGGGATGCTCTCTAGGGGAGCACAGGCTGTTGTCACTGAAGTGCATGAAACGCAAAATGTTTTCATACCTTCTACGTGACATTGATTGGAGGTAAATGGGGGTAGAGCAGATGGGGCTACTGCTCCAGCAGGAGCGAATTGAGGGCTTCTTTATGATGCCCTCAGCATAGTAAGTGCCCAGAATTTCAGAAATTCTGGCACATCTAGCGGGGTCCATTGCTGCCTTGCCAAGTAGGAGTCTGGCTTCGCAGCACAATGCTGATGGGCATACAGATTTGATTGGGCCACGATGTGGCCCAACAAATCATCCCCCATAAACACCTGCAAAAACTGTGTGGCGGTAAATCCTGCAACATCAATATTGATGCCAGGATTTGCCGTGAAAGGAGGGATATCTGGCCTCTGGCGATGAGGCACTACCCACTCCTCAGCTGGAGCTGTGCGTCTCCTGCTGGCAGGTGGTGACCCAGGATCTGCATCAGAAACATCACTAGATACATCAGCCAGCATAGATAATGTATCTAGCGACGCCTCTGAGCAGTTAGCGGGGTCGAAATGAGGGTCTGAGTCTGACGCAGATGCCTCAGATTCTGACGCCAGGATGGCATATGCCTCCTCGGCGCTGTACACCCTCTCAGACATTATATATAATAGATTATAAAATTTTTAATAATTATTATATATATAAGCGGATTGTTGGTTCTTAGAAGAACCGTTGGGTTTCACAAGAAAATACAAATAAACACCTAAATCTCTCTAAATCCCTCTAAACCTGCCTCAATTCTTCTAAATCTCCCTAAAATCTCTCTAAATCTGCCTCAATTTTTCTAATCTCACTAAATCTCACTAAAATCTCTAACCTGTCAAATCTGATCTCTCTCTCTCGCTCACCAAAACACAAGTGAGGAGAGGGAGGGAGAATCACAGAGGTCAGAGCCAATATTTACAAAATATTGGCCTGACCTGACAAATTAGAAATTTTATTTTGATTTTTTCTAACTTCTGATTGGATGTTGCTAGCCTGCCTCTCTGATGAGGCAGGCTAGGAACATCCCACTCAGCCCCAGATGACCCTGCCCTTAGAACCCTAACCCTACCCCTGACCCTGCCCTTAGAACCTAACCCTACCCCTACCCCTACCCCTACCCCTAACCCTACCCCTAACCCTACCCCTAACCCTAACCCTAACCCTACCCCTAACCTACCCCTAACCCTACCCCTAACCCTACCCCTAACCCTACCCCTACCCCTAACCCTAACCCTAACCCTACCCCTAACCCTAACCCTAACCCTACCCCTACCCCTAACCTAACCCTAACCCTACCCCTAACCCTAACCTAACCCTACCCCTAACTGTCAGTTTATTTTATTTATTTTTCTTTTTTTACACTTTTTTTACACACTTTTTTTTTACTTTTTTTTAACTTTTTTTTACACTTTTTTTTTCTCTGCTGGGTGCCTTGATCCCTCGAGGCACCCAGCAGAGCACCTGATCACTGAAGTGATCGATTTTGTACTGAGTGCCACGATACCTCGTGGCACTCAGTACTTCCTGCCGCTACCGGAAGTGATCGCTCGGGGGGAGCGATCACGGACGACGGACGGACCGGCGGCAGGTAAGTATATTACAAGGATGCCTCGATGTCGAGGCATCCTTGTAATATGCTCAGAGCAGCTGGAAGCGATCCGATCGCTTCCAGCGCTCTCTAGAAGTGCGGGCACCTCTCCAGTGCAACCGGATGTAGATCGCTCCCGGGAGCGATCACATGGTGCCCCGGCACTTCTAACGGCCATTGCACGGATGCCTGGACTCCCAGGCATCCTGCAATGGCGTTTGAGCTGCTGGAAGCGATCCGATCGCTTCCAGCAGCTCAAAAACGGCAGGACGTACCATGTACGTCAGCGGGTCTAAGAGAGACCCGCTGCAATGACGTACATGGTACGTCCGCGGTCGGGAAGGGGTTAAACTAAATCACAAACAGTATGGCAATGAAAATAATAACGAAACTCAGGACTGCACCCCCAAACCCACCCCCCACCCAAATGTACACAAGGGATATAAACCATTAGGTGTTGGTGTCCCCCAGGGACAGGAAAGGATTTGTTAGTCTGGTGCTGTACATTAGTGCCCCCCCAGTGGACGGCATGGTAATTACCCATGGTAAAGTGAGTCCTAGTACCAACCTGCAGAATGCTCCCCTCACCGTCAGTATGTCGAAGGAGTACGGATTCTGCCCCATAACCCACTCAATATTTTGGAGATCCTCACAGGGTGAAAACCAAACAGGGAATGACTTTATTTTGTGTTTAGTTACAAACATAGAAAAGTAAAACACGCCTCAGCGTTTCCACACGGAATATCCTCCCTCTACCCCCGCGCCACACACACACACACACACACAATAATGAAACTGGCAGAGAGATCTGGGAATGGCTTTATTTTGGGTATGCACCTCCCATAACGCATCTCTAGGTCCATGTACCTCAAATCCAAAGTGACTACCGTCACACCCATCTGGTGCTGTACATTGGACCCCCCCAGTGGACGTCATGGTAATTATCCATCTGGCGCTGTACAATAACTCCCCCAGTGGACGCCATGGTAATTACTAGTCTGGTGCTGTACATTAGCTCCCCCCCCAGTGGACATCATGGTAATTACCCATCTGGCGCTGGTGCTGTGCACGAGGTGTCTTGTAGGAGTCCAGACTGATGGTACACCGGGCAATTGGCACCCCCAGACTGGTGTCGCCCCCTCGCTGATCAGATTGTAGAGTGGGGGTGTCCACTGCTTTATTGGTGAGCTGAGATAGGCTGTCCATGGGGCCAGAGAGCGCTGAAACACAGAATTATGGGAAAAATGAAAGGAGAGAAGGAGACGTGCCACACAGTGTACTGCAAATACAACCCACAGAATCTCACATATACCCCCTGCCTCATATAACCCCTCCCGGGGTATCACAGACCCCCCCCCTGCCTCATATAACCCCTCCCGGGGTAGCACAGACCCCCCCCCTGCCTCATATAGCCCCTCCCGGGGTATCACAGCCCCCCCTCTGCCTCATATAACCCCTCCGGGGTGTCACAGCCCCCCCCTGCCTCATATAACCCCTCCCGGGGTGTCACAGCCCCCCCCTGCCTCATATAACCCCTCCCAGGGTATCACAGCCCCCCCCTGCCTCATATAACCCCTCCGGGGTATCACAGCCCCCCCTGTCTCATATAACCGCTCCCGGGGTGTCACAGCCCCCCTGCCTCATATAACCCTCCCGGGGTGTCACAGCCCCCCCCCTGCCTCATATAACCCTCCCGGGTGTCACAGCCCCCCTGCCTCATATAACCCCTCCCGGGGTGTCACAGCCCCCCCCCTGCCTCATATAACCCCTCCCTGGGTGTCACAGCCCCCCCCTGCCTCATATAACCCCTCCCTGGGTGTCACAGCCCCCCCCCTGCTCATATAACCCCTCCCGGGGTGTCACAGCCCCCCCTGCCTCATATAACCCTCCCGGGGTATCACAGCCCCCTGCCCCATATAACCCCTCCCGGGGTATCACAGCCCCCCCCTGCCTCATATAACACCTCCCGGGGTATCACAGCCCCCCCCCTGCCTCATATAACCCCTCCGGGGTATCACAGCCCCCCCCCTGCCGCATATAACCCTCCCGGGGTATCACAGCCCCCCCCTGCCACATATAACCCCTCCCGGGGTATCACAGCCCCCCCCTGCCTCATATAACCCCTCCCGGGGTCACAGCCCCCCCTGCCTCATATAACCCTCCCGGGGTGTCACAGCCCCCCCCTGCCTCATATAACCCCTCCCGGGGTATCACAGCCCCCCCCGCCTCATATAACCCTCCCGGGGTGTCACAGCCCCCCCCTGCCTCATATAACCCCTCCCAGGGTATCACAGCCCACCCCCTGCCTCATATAACCCCTCCCGGGGTGTCACAGCCCCCCCTGCCTCATATAACCCCTCCCGGGGTATCACAGCCCCCCCCCCGCCTCATATAACCCCTCCCGGGGTATAACAGCCCCCCCCGCCTCATATAACCCTCCCGGGGTGTCACAGCCCCCCCCTGCCTCATATAACCCCTCTCGGGGTGTCAAAGCCCCCCCCTGCCCCATATAACCCCTCCAGGGGTATCACAGCCCCCCTGCCCCATATAACCCCTCCGGGGTGTCACAGCCCCCCCCTGCCTCATATAACCCCTCCCGGGGTGTCACAGCCCCCCCCTGCTCATATAACCCCTCCCGGGGTATCACAGCCCCCCTGCCTCATATAACCCCTCCGGGGTGTCACAGCCCCCCCCCTGCCTCATATAACCCCTCCGGGGTGTCACAGCCCCCCCCTGCCTCATATAACCCCTCCGGGGTGTCACAGCCCCCCCTGCCTCATATAACCCCTCCCGGGGTGTCACAGCCCCCCTGCCTCATATAACCCTCCCGGGGTGTCACAGCCCCCCCTGCCTCATATGAACCCCTCCCGGGGTATCACAGCCCCCCCCTGCCTCATATAACCCCTCCGGGGTGTCACAGCCCCCCCTTCTCATATAACCCCTCCGGGGTATCACAGCCCCCCCCTGCCTCATGTAACCCCTCCCGGGGTGTCACAGCCCCCCCTCTGTCTCATATAACCCCTCCCGGGGTATCACAGCCCCCCCTGCCTCATATAACCCCTCCCGGGGTGTCACAGCCCCCCCTGCCTCATATAACCCCTCCGGGGTATCACAGCCCCCCCCTGCCTCATATAACCCTCCCGGGGTGTCACAGCCCCCCCCTGCCCATATAACCTCCCGGGGTATCACAGCCCCCCCCCCGCCTCATATAACCCCTCCGGGGTGTCACAGCCCCCCTGCCCCATATAACCCCTCCCGGGGTATCACAGCCCCCCCGCGCCTCATATAACCCCTCCCGGGGTGTCACAGCCCCCCCTGCCCATATAACCCCTCCGGGGTGTCACAGCCCCCCCTGCCTCATATAACCCCTCCGGGGTGTCAAAGCCCCCCTGCCCATATAACCCCTCCCGGGGTATCACACACCCCCCCCTGCCTCATATAACCCCTCGGGTGTCAAAGGCCCCCCCTGCCCCATATAACCCCCCCGGGGTATCACAGCCCCCCCCCGCCTCATATAACCCCTCCCGGGGTGTCAAAGCCCCCCCCTGCCTCATATAACCCCTCCGGGGTGTCAAAGCCCCCCCCCTGCCTCATATAACCCCTCCCGGGGTATCACAGCCCCCCCCCCTGCTCATATAACCCCTCCGGGGTATCACACCCCCCCCTGCCTCATATAACCCCCCCGGGGTGTCACAGCCCCCGCCCATATAACCCCTCCGGGGTATCAAAGCCCCCCCCTGCCTCATGTACCCTCCCGGGGTATCACAGCCCCCCCTGTCTCATATAACCCCTCCCGGGGTATCACACCCCCCCCCCTGCCCCATATAACCCCTCCCGGGTATCACAGCCCCCCCCTGCCTCATGTAACCCCTCCCGGGGTATCACACAGCCCCCCCTGTCTCATATACCCCTCCGGGGTATCACAGCCCCCCCCCTGCCTCATATAACCCCTCCCGGGGTATCACAGCCCCCCCCCTGCCTCATATAACCCCTCCCGGGGTATCACAGCCCCCCCTGCCTCATATAACCCCTCCGGGGTGTCACAGCCCCCCTGCCTCATATAACCTCCGGGGTATCACAGGCCCCCCTGCCTCATATAACCCCTCCCGGGGTGTCAAAGCCCCCCCTGCCCCATATAACCCCTCCCGGGTGTCACAGCCCCCCCCTGCCTCATATAACCCCTCCCGGGGTGTCACAGCCCCCCCCCCCTGCCTCATATAACCCCTCCGGGGTATCACAGCCCCCCCCCCTGCCTCATATAACCCTCCCGGGGTGTCACAGCCCCCCCCTGCCTCATATAACCCCTCCCGGGGTATCACAGCCCCCCCCCCTCCTCATATAACCCCTCCCCCGGGGTGTCAAGCCCCCCTGCCTCATATAACCCCCCCGGGGTATCACAGCCCCCCCCCTGCCCTATAACCCCTCCCGGGGTGTCAAAGCCCCCCCCTGCCTCATATAACCCCTCCAGGGGTATCACAGCCCCCCCCTGCCGCATAATAACCCCTCCGGGGTATCACAGCCCCCCCCTGCTCATATAACCCCTCCGGGGTGTCACAGCCCCCCCCCTGCCTCATATAACCCCTCCCGGGGTGTCACAGCCCCCCTGCCTCATATAACCCCTCCCGGGGTGTCACAGCCCCCCCCTGCCTCATATAACCCTCCCGGGGTGTCACAGCCCCCCCCCCTGCCTCATATAACCCCTCCCGGGGTGTCACAGCCCCCCCTGCCTCATATAACCCCTCCGGGGTGTCACAAGCCCCCCTGCCCCATATAACCCCTCCCGGGGTATCACACCCCCCCCCTGCCTCATATAACCCTCCCGGGGTGTCAAGCCCCCCCCTGCCCATAATAACCCTCCCGGGGTGTCAAAGCCCCCCCCTGCCTCATATAACCCCTCCCGGGGTGTCACAAGCCCCCCCCCTGCCTCATATAACCCCTCCGGGGTATCACAGCCCCCCCCTGCCTCATATAACCCTCCCGGGGTGTCACAGCCCCCCCCTGCCTCATATACCCCTCCCGGGTATCACAGCCCCCCCCCCTGCCTCATATAACCCCCCCGGGGTGTCAAAGCCCCCCCCTGCCTCATATAACCCCTCCCGGGTATCACAGCCCCCCCCCTGCCCCATATAACCCCTCCCGGGTGTCAAAGCCCCCCCGCCTCATATAACCCCTCCCAGGGTGTCACAGCCCCCCCTGCCGCATATAACCCCTCCGGGGTATCACAGCCCCCCCCTGCCTCATATAACCCCTCCCGGGGTGTCACAGCCCCCCCTGCCTCTATAACCCCTCCCGGGGTGTCACAGCCCCCCCCTGCCTCATATAACCCCTCCCGGGGTGTCACAGCCCCCCCCTGCCTCATATAACCCCTCCGGGGTGTCACAGCCCCCCCCCTGCCTCATATAACCCCTCCCGGGGTGTCACAGCCCCCCCTGCCTCATATAACCCCTCCCGGGGTGTCAAAGCCCCCCCTGCCCCATATAACCCCTCCCGGGGTATCACACCCCCCCTGCCTCATATAACCCCTCCCGGGGTGTCAAAGCCCCCCCTGCCCATATAACCCCTCCCGGGGTGTCAAAGCCCCCCCCTGCCTCATATAACCCCTCCGGGGTGTCACAGCCCCCCCCCTGCCTCATATAACCCCTCCCGGGGTGTCACAGCCCCCCCTGCCCCATATAACCCCTCCCGGGGTATCACAGCCCCCCCTGCCTCATATAACCCCTCCCGGGGTGTCAAAGCCCCCCCCTGCCTCATATATAACCCTCCCGGGGTGTCAAAGCCCCCCCTGCCTCATATAACCCCTCCCGGGGTATCACAGCCCCCCCTGCCTCATATAACCCCTCCCGGGGTGTCAAAGCCCCCCCCCTGCTCATATAACCCCTCCCGGGGTGTCAAGCCCCCCCCCTGCCCATATAACCCCTCCCGGGTATCACAGCCCCCCCCCCTGCCTCATGTAACCCCTCCCGGGGTATCACAGCCCCCCCCTGTCTCATATAACCCCTCCCGGGGTATCACACCCCCCCCCCTGCTCATATAACCCCTCCCGGGGTGTCACAGCCCCCCCTGCCTCATATAACCCCTCCCGGGGTATCACAGGCCCCCCCTGCCTCATATAACCCCTCCCGGGGTGTCAAGCCCCCCCCTGCTCATGTAACCCCTCCCGGGTATCACAGCCCCCCCCTGCCTCATATAACCCTCCCGGGGTGTCACAGCCCCCCCTGCCTCATATACACCCTCCCGGGGTATCACAGCCCCCCCCCTGCCTCATATAACCCTCCCGGGGTGTCAAAGCCCCCCCCCTGCCCCATATACCCCTCCGGGGTGTCACAGCCCCCCCCTGCCTCATATAACCCCTCCCGGGGTATCACAGCCCCCCCCTGCCTCATATAACCCCTCCCGGGGTGTCACAGCCCCCCTGCCCATATAACCCCTCCCGGGGTGTCACAGCCCCCCCCTGCCTCATATAACCCCTCCGGGGTGTCACAGCCCCCCCCTGCCTCATATAACCCCTCCCGGGGTGTCACAGCCCCCCCCCTGCCTCATATAACCCCTCCGGGGTATCACAGCCCCCCCCTGCCTCATATAACCCCTCCCGGGGTATCACAGCCCCCCCCTGCCTCATATAACCCCTCCCGGGTATCACAGCCCCCCCCTGCCTCATATAACCCTCCCGGGGTGTCACAGCCCCCCCCCTGCCTCATATAACCCCTCCCGGGGTGTCACAGCCCCCCCCCTGCCTCATATAACCCCTCCCGGGTGTCACAGCCCCCCCTGCCATATAACCCCTCCCGGGGTATCACAGCCCCCCCCTGCCTCATATAACCCCTCCCGGGGTGTCACAGCCCCCCCCTGCCTCATATAACCCCTCCGGGGTATCACAGCCCCCCCCGCCTCATATAACCCCTCCCGGGGTGTCACAGCCCCCCCCCTGCCCATATAACCCCTCCCGGGGTATCACAGCCCCCCCCCCTGCCTCATAAAACCCCTCCCGGGGTATCACAGCCCCCCCCCCGCCCCATATAACCCCTCCCGGGTGTCACAGCCCCCCCTGCCTCATATAACCCTCCCGGGGTGTCACAGCCCCCCCCCTGCCTCATATAACCCTCCCGGGGTGTCACAGCCCCCCCTGCCTCATATAACCCCTCCCGGGTATCACAGCCCCCCCCCTGCCTCATATAACCCCTCCCGGGGTGTCACAGCCCCCCCCTGCCATATAACCCCTCCCGGGGTATCACAGCCCCCCCCCCTGCCTCATATAACCCCTCCCGGGGTGTCACAGCCCCCCCCCCTGCCTCATATAACCCTCCCGGGGTGTCACAGCCCCCCCCCCCTGCCTCATATAACCCCTCCCGGGGTGTCACAGCCCCCCCCTGCCTCATATAACCCCTCCCGGGGTATCACAGCCCCCCCCTGCCTCATATAACCCCTCCCGGGGTGTCACAGCCCCCCCCCTGCCTCATATAACCCCTCCCGGGGTATCACAGCCCCCCCCTGCCTCATATAACCCCTCCCGGGGTTCACAGCCCCCCCCTGCCTCATATAACCCCTCCCGGGGTATCACAGCCCCCCCCCTGCCTCATATAACCCCCCCGGGGGTCACAGCCCCCCCCCCTGCCTCATATAACCCCTCCCGGGGTGTCACAGCCCCCCCCCCTGCCTCATATAACCCCTCCCGGGGTCACAGCCCCCCCCTGCCTCATATAACCCCTCCCGGGTATCACAGCCCCCCCTGCCTCATATAACCCCTCCCGGGGTATCACAGCCCCCCCCTGCCTCATATAACCCCTCCCGGGGTATCACAGCCCCCCCCTGCCTCATATAACCCCTCCCGGGTATCACAGCCCCCCCCGCCTCATATAACCCCTCCCGGGGTGTCACAGCCCCCCCCCTGCCTCATATAACCCCTCCCGGGGTATCACAGCCCCCCCCTGCCTCATATAACCCCTCCCGGGGTGTCACGCCCCCCCCTGCCTCATATAACCCCTCCCGGGGTGTCACAGCCCCCCCCTGCCCCATATAACCCCTCCCGGGGTGTCACAGCCCCCCCCCCCCTCATATAACCCCTCCCGGGGTGTCAAAGCCCCCCCCTGCCCCATATAACCCCTCCCGGGGATCACAGGCCCCCCCCTGCCTCATGTAACCCCTCCCGGGGTATCACAGCCCCCCCTGCCTCATATAACCCCTCCCGGGGTATCACAGCCCCCCCCCCTGCCTCATATAACCCCTCCCGGGGTGTCACAGCCCCCCCCTGCTCATATAACCCCCCCGGGGTATCACAGGCCCCCCCCTGCCTCATATAACCCCTCCCGGGGTGCCCCTCCTCATGTAACCCCTCCCGGGGTATCACAGCCCCCCCTGCCTCATATAACCCCTCCCGGGGTGTCACAGCCCCCCCTGCCTCATATAACCCCTCCCGGGGTATCACAGCCCCCCCCCTGCCTCATATAACCCCTCCCGGGGTGTCAAAGCCCCCCCCTGCCCCATATAACCCCTCCCGGGGTGTCAAAGCCCCCCCCCTGCCTCATATAACCCCTCCCGGGGTATCACAGCCCCCCCCCTGCCTCATATAACCCCTCCCGGGGTGTCACAGCCCCCCCCCTGCCTCATATAACCCCTCCCGGGGTGTCACAGCCCCCCCCTGCCTCATATAACCCCTCCCGGGGTGTCACAGCCCCCCCCTGTCTCATATAACCCCTCCCGGGGTGTCAGCCCCCCCCCCTGCCTCATAAACCCTCCCGGGGTGTCACAGCCCCCCCTGCCTCATATAACCCCTCCCGGGGTGTCAAAGCCCCCCCCCTGCCTCATATAACCCCTCCCGGGGTGTCACAGCCCCCCTATACCCGCTCCCCGGTGAATCCTCTTGGTCTCTCTCTCTCTTTTCCTGTTTATTGGTTGCCATGGAAATAAACTCCGCCCTTGTGTCTGTACCGGAAGTTTAAATAAAAAGGACCAGCATGGAGAGGAGAAAAGGTAACCCCGCCTCTCTGCTAACCCCGCCTCTCTGCTAACCCCGCCCACTGAGTGTGATTAGTCAGAAGTGGGAGCAGAGATCCGCCCTGAACACATAGAGAGTCACCAGAGGGGGCGGGGCAGCACACAGGGGGTTAATATTTAGCCATTGAAGAGGTTGCTGCATGCATGGGGTTAATATTCTGGGTGTAGGAGAGGAGGCGCGGGGTTAATATTCTGGGTGTAGGAGAGGAGGCGCGGGGTTAATATTCTGGGTGTAGAGAGGAGGCGGGTTAATATTCTGGGTGTAGGAGAGGAGGCGCGGGGTTAATATTCTGGGTGTAGGAGAGGAGGCGCGGGGTTAATATTCTGGGTGTAGGAGAGGAGGCGCGGGGTTAATATTCTGGGTGTAGGAGAGGAGGCGCGGGGTTAATATTCTGGGTGTAGGAGAGGAGACGCGGGGTTAATATTCTGGGTGCAGGAGAGGAGACGCGGGGTTAATATTCTGGGTGTAGGAGAGGAGACGCGGGGTTAATATTCTGGGTGCAGGAGAGGAGACGCGGGGTTAATATTCTGGGTGCAGGAGAGGAGGCGCGGGGTTAATATTCTGGGTGTAGGAGAGGAGGCGCGGGGTTAATATTCTGGGTGTAGGAGAGGAGGAGCGGGGTTAATATTCTGGGTGTAGGAGAGGAGGCGCGGGGTTAATATTCTGGGTGTAGGAGAGGAGGCGCGGGGTTAATATTCTGGGTGTAGGAGAGGAGGCGCGGGGTTAATATTCTGGGTGTAGGAGAGGAGACGCGGGGTTAATATTCTGGGTGTAGGAGAGGAGGCGCGGGGTTAATATTCTGGGTGTAGGAGAGGAGACGCGGGGTTAATATTCTGGGTGTAGGAGAGGAGACGCGGGGTTAATATTCTGGGTGTAGGAGAGGAGGCGGGGTTAATATTCTGGGTGTAGGAGAGGAGGCGCGGGGTTAATATTCTGGGTGTAGGAGAGGAGGCGCGGGTTAATATTCTGGGTGTAGGAGAGGAGGCGCGGGGTTAATATTCTGGTGGCGAAAGGAGAGGAGACGCGGGGTTAATATTCTGGGTGTAGGAGAGGAGGAGCGGGGTAATATTCTGGGTGTAGGAGAGGAGGAGCGGGGTTAATATTCTGGGTGTAGAAGAGGAGGCGCGGGGTTAATATTCTGGGTGTAGGAGAGGAGGCGCGGGGTTAATATTCTGGGCGTAGGAGAGGAGGCGCGGGGTTAATATTCTGGGTGTAGGAGAGGAGGAGCGGGGTTAATATTCTGGGTGTAGGAGAGGAGGCGCGGAGTTAATATTCTGGGTGTAGGAGAGGAGGCGCGGGGTTAATATTCTGGGTGTAGGAGAGGAGGCGCGGGGTTAATATTCTGGGTGTAGGAGAGGAGGCGCGGGGTAATATTCTGGGTGTAGGAGAGGAGGCGCGGGGTTAATATTCTGGGTGTAGGAGAGGAGGAGCGGGGTTAATATTCTGGGTGTAGGAGAGGAGGCGCGGGGTTAATATTCTGGGTGTAGGAGAGGAGGCGCGGGGTTAATATTCTGGGTGTAGGAGAGGAGGCGCGGGGTTAATATTCTGGGTGTAGGAGAGGAGACGCGGGGTTAATATTCTGGGTGCAGGAGAGGAGGCGCGGGGTTAATATTCTGGGTGCAGGAGAGGAGGCGCGGGGTTAATATTCTGGGTGCAGAGGGAGGCGCGGTGTTAATATTCTGGGTGTAGGAGAGGAGGCGCGGGGTTAATATTCTGGGTGTAGGAGAGGAGACGCGGGTTAATATTCTGGGTGTAGGAGAGGAGGAGCGGGGTTAATATTCTGGGTGTAGGAGAGGAGGCGCGGGGTTAATATTCTGGGTGTAGGAGAGGAGGCGCGGGGTTAATATTCTGGGTGTAGGAGAGGAGGCGCGGGGTTAATATTCTGGGTGTAGGAGAGGAGGCGCGGGGTTAATATTCTGGGTGTAGGAGGGAGAGCGCGGGGTTAATATTCTGGGTGTAGGAGAGGAGGCGCGGGGTTAATATTCTGGGTGTAGTAGAGGAGACGCGGGGTTAATTTTCTGGGTGTAGGAGAGGAGGCGCGGGGTTAATATTCTGGGTGTAGGAGAGGAGGCGCGGGGTTAATATTCTGGGTGTAGGAGAGGAGGGCGGGGTTAACATTCTGGGTGTAGGAGAGGAGCGCGGGGTTAATATTCTGGGTGTAGGAGAGGAGGCGCGGGGTTAATATTCTGGTGTAGGAGAGGAGGCGCGGGGTAATATTCTGGGTGTAGGAGAGGAGCGCGGGGTTAATATTCTGGGTGTAGGAGAGGAGGCGCGGGGTTAATATTCTGGGCGTAGGAGAGGAGGCGCGGGGTTAATATTCTGGGTGTAGGAGAGGAGACGCGGGGTTAATATTCTGGGCGTAGGAGAGGAGACGCGGGGTTAATATTCTGGGTGTAGGAGAGGAGGCGCGGGGTTAATATTCTGGGTGTAGGAGAGGAGACGCGGGGTTAATATTCTGGGTGTAGGAGAGGAGGCGCGGGGTTAATATTCTGGGTGTAGGAGAGGAGGCGCGGGGTTAATATTCTGGGTGTAGGAGAGGAGACGCGGGGTTAATATTCTGGGTGTAGTAATGGTTTCAGTACATGCAGGGTTAATATTCTGGGTGTAGTAATGGTTTCAGTACATGCAGGGTTAATATTCTGGGTGTAGGAGGGACTCAGTAGACGCAGGGTTAATATTCTGGGTGTAGGAGGGACTCCATACACGGAGGGTTAATATTCTGGGTGTAGGAGGGACTCAGTAGACGCAGGGTTAATATTCTGGGTGTAGGAGGGACTCAGTAGACGCAGGGTTAATATTCTGGGTATAGGAGGGACTCAGTAGACGCAGGGTTAATGTTCTGGGTGTAATCACAGCGCACACACAGGGTTAACGCTGGGGATTAGTATTCAGGGTGTAGGCACAGTTACAGTACACGCAGGGTTAATAATTTAGGTGCAGTCACAGCACCCACAGGTTTAATACTGGGGGGTTAATATTCGAGGTGCAGGCACAGTACACAGGGTTAATATTTGAGGTCTAGGCGCAGGCTCAGTACACACAGGGTTAATATTCAAGGTGTAGGCACAGTATACGCAGGGTTAATATTCGAGGTGCAGGCACAGATGCAGCACATGCAGGGTTAACACTAGGGTGGGGCGCGGGGCTCAGGGTCCCAGGTGGGTCGGTATTTTTAGCCTCGCCGCTGCTGTGTGAGCCCCTTTGTGCGTTCCTGGCCGCCCCAGCACAGGACCCTTATTCTTAGCATTCCATGAGGCCAGCAGGTTTAGTGGAAGAGCTGGAGCGCCTCCTGCTGGGCCGCCGCCGCATAGACGCTCCTCCCGCAGCCAGGCCTGCATTCCACTCCCTGCGCCGTTATGTCTCATGCTGGTTCCGGTCACACTAGGGATGGGATTGGTCCCCATGAACGGACACTGGGAATTTACTGGCCTCAAATCCCCACCAGACTCCCCTGCGGCCTGACAAGGTGACACATGGCATGTAATGACGGCGGGCGC
Source organism: Leptobrachium leishanense (assembly GCA_009667805.1). Classification (NCBI taxonomy): domain Eukaryota; kingdom Metazoa; phylum Chordata; class Amphibia; order Anura; family Megophryidae; genus Leptobrachium; species Leptobrachium leishanense. The sequence continues at coordinate 23,573 of RXON01003399.1, forward strand.
TACACCATGATCCTGATAGTGCGCAGGGCCCCGCATTACCTGGGCAGGCTGTCACTGCTCGGGGGGGGGGGGCAGCTCAATTAATGCCCTTTAATGACCCAGATCACATGAGGACTTCGGCTCAGGTCAGACGAGCGCACTGATCACGTTGCTGCACATTCTAACGTCCGTGGTAGCATACAATTATGATCAATAGACCCACACACGAAGTACGTCCGCACAGAAGTGCAGACACACAACGGACGCAGGTTAGCCAAGAACGTAAATCCGCTAGAACAGACGCACAGAGTGCGCCACGTCCGCTTAGCTTTGTGTGTGAGTGATGGAACATGGTCAGACAGACGGCATTTATACGTCCGGCATTTACACGCCCGGCATTTACACGTCCGGCATTTACACGTCCGGCATTTACACGTCCGGCATTTACACGTCCGGCATTTACACGCCCGGCATTTACACCTCCGGCATTTACACGTCCAGCATTTACACGTCCAGCATTTATACGCCCCGCATTTATACCTCCAGCATTTACACGCCCGGCATTTACACGCCTGGCATTTATACCTCCAGCATTTACACGCCCGGCATTTACACGCCCGGCATTTATACCTCCAGCATTTACACGCCCGGCATTTATACGTCCGGCATTTACACACCCAGGATTTAAACCTCCAGCATTTACACGCCCATCATTTACACGCCCAGCATTTATACACCCAGCATTTAGGCTAGAGTCGGACGAAAGCATTTTTCAGGTTGTTCGTGAAAAAGTGCTTTCGAAAGAATGAACGTATTTTTTCCCGGAATACCTCCAGCATTTACACGCCCAGCATTTATATCTCCAGTGTTCGACGGAACCGTTCTCTTCCGTCTGTCCTGGCTCTCCAGACACCCCTTCGTTGCGGTCAGCCCGGCTACTGGGAGTGCTGTCCTCAGCGCCTCGAGCATCTTGACCCGCCTGCTTCTGTTCCTCTGCCCTGGAGCCGTTAGGAATTTCCAGAAGGCCGCTCGGTGCCTTCTGAGGTGGAGTATAGTGTAGCGTCGCTGAAATAAAACACCAGACGCGGCTGTATGCTTTAAAACAGGATTCTCTCTCTGTCTCAGTCTCTGAGAGTTCTGACTTTTAATGAACAAAAACGCCACCATTTATGCTGAAATCCAACAGCCATAATTTGCATAAATGACGCACATCGTCCTACTAAAATGCTAATTACATTATGTCAGATATATATTTACAATAAACATTCTTTACATTGTTTAGCCTTTAGCTCACACAACATTTGTATATCCATTGTTCTAACACATCAGATTAAAGACAAACACTATCACAGGCTTCTTGAATCAAACATGCAGCTAGATAATGGGAAAAGTCCTGTTGCATAAATTACACAGCAGTAAAGCTTGTTTACTGGCTATACAGAAACATATTTACCTACAGGAATATAAGTATATTTAAAACCAAAGTTACGCCATTTTACACTAAACTAAATTAAACTAAAACCAAATGATGTAAAATATATTTAAAAACAAACGATATAGATTGAACATAAAGTCTCTTGGGGTTTGAAGCATGGAGCGTTACATCAGCTCCATGACATATGTCCCCCTTCCAGAACGGCAGGGCAAGCTTAGATCCCAAACGGATCGCTTGCCACTGACGAGACTTCTCACCTTGTCCCTTTTCTGCGCCATCCTCAAAGTTCCAGGGTGCTGGCGCACAAGCACCACCAGTGGGGTCCAACGGTCGCCACAGGGTATGCCTGGGTGTGGGTCCATAGTCTATCGGGAGGAGGCGAGCCCCCGGGTTTCTCCCCTTGTCCTTGTGGGCTGGCCTGCTGTCCGAGGTGTGCCCTATACTCAGGGGCCCAGCGTGTCGCTGGTGTAATCCTTTGCTGGTGTCCCCTCCTGGGGAAGTGTCTCGCTGTTGGGGAGAGGTACCACCTGTACCTTCTCCCAGGGTATCAATAACCCGGGGGGAACGTGTGCCAACTGCACGTGCCCCTGGTGCTCTGGCCAGCCATTGAGGGGAATAGGTGGGGCAAGAGGCCTCTGGGCTAACAGGTTGGGAGGATGGGCAGAGGTTGGAAATGCTCTGCCCCGTAGCCAGTGCTTCTGCTGTGGGGGTGGATGCTGGGGAAGTGCCTCCTTGCGGGAGAATGGCGTCCTCCATTCTCAGGGGAGCCATTGGTCGGGAGGGTAGCACCCTCTGGAAAAACTTGCCTGGATCCTCTGGTCACAAGTTGGGTGGTGGGCAGAGGCCAGCGGCACTCTGCCCCGTTGCCAGCTCTTCTGCTGGAGGGGTAGATGCTGGGGACGTGTCTCCGGGCGGGAGAATGGTGTCCTCCATTCTCGGTGGGGTCATTAGTTGCTGGGTCGACAGCCCTTGGAGATCCTTGCTTGGGTCGCCTTGGTGCAACTTGGGGAGTGGGCAGAGGCCAGCGGCGCTCTGCCCTGTCGCCAGCACTTCAGCTGGGGGGATAGATACTGACGAAGTGTCTTCTGGCAGGAGGATGGTGTCCTCCATCTCCGGTGGGGTCATAGGCTGCGTGAAAACCAGCCCGGGGGGATCCTTTCCTGGATCCGTTGTGACCATTAGGAAAGGTGGGCAGAGGGCATCGGCGCTCTGCCCCGTCGCCAGCGGTTCAGCTGGGGGGATAGATACTGACACAGTGTCGTCTTGCGGGAGAATGGTGTCCTCTATCTCTGGGGATGGGCAGAGGCCAGCGGCACTCCGCCCTGTTGCCAGCGCTTCAGCTGGGGGGATAGACACTGACACAGTGTCGTCTTGCGGGAGAATGGTGTCCTCCATCTCCATGTCTGGGGATGGGCAGAGGCCAGCGGCACTCCGCCCTGTTGCCAGCGCTTCCTCCTCTGCTGTGGTCATGAGGGCGAACCAAGGGAGCGCCTCAAGCTCCAATTCTTCAGTGCCACTTTGACTGCCCGCTTCTTCCACCGGACAGTCCCAGGTAATGGGGCTCAGGCCTAGCTGTGGAACGTCGAGCAGCTTTTTGTAGGCCTTTTCGAGCTACCATTCTTGCTCAACCAGGAGCTCCAGTTCCTCTGTATCACGGTCATTGTCAAGGTCTTCCAGTTCCTCGTACCGGAGGTCCAGGAGTTGTTCCCACCGCCACTCCGCGTCGTCCCCAAAACCGGGGTCTTTGCCCATCCTTCTATACAGCAGCCCTGTACCGCCGTAGTCAAAGCCTTCTGTTGGGCCGCTGTCTGCTGTGCTGGGCACTAGTTGGGTCGTAAACCACTAGAAGGCTCTGTAGCTGGTGTCCAGTATAATTTCGCTCTGGACCAGTTCACCTAGCGCTGTCAGTCATTCCTCTCAGGGCTGTTCTCCCAAAAAGGGCACGCGTAAGTACCACTGGTGCTCGTACCTCTCCGTATAAGTGGGAAGGGCTTCTTCAGGGCAGTCCTCCTCCTGTTGGATGGCCTCGTTCCACATTTCCTGGCGAACAAAATCTTTCCACCAGTGCTCGTCCTGCCAGGCACCAGGTTCATCCGCCTGGGCCTGAGTCATCGCCCTCCTTACTCTTTGCTGGAACCAGTCTCTTATGGACGGGCTTTCTATCCAACTGGCCTGTATCTCCGCCATCCGCAGTTCATGCTGGCACTCCTTTTCTCGCTCCTCTTGTTGTTGGATGTCCCTAATGGCCTGTTGTATGGCGGCTTCTGACAGGGCGGCACCGTACATAGCTATCCTCTCTCGGACTTTCTTTTGGAAGGGGTCTTCTGTGGCCGGGGTCCCTGTGCCCCCATCCCGTTGATCCATTGCGACCAGTTCTCCTACCAGGGTGTCTTTAGTTTTTGAGCCAGCGGCCCCTCCTCGATTCTCCAATATGTCTCTCAACGTGTCCCTCTTGTAGTTGGCATAGCTGGCCATTCTGCGTTTCTTCTAGGGTTGGAGAGCTTATCCCACCGCTTGCCACCAGTGTGACGGAACCGTTCTCTTCCACCTGACCTGACTCTCCAGACACCCCTTCGTTGCGGTCAGCCCTGCTACTGGGAGCGCTGTCCTCAGCGCCTCGAGCAGCTTGACCCGCCTGCTTCTGTTTCTCTGCCCTGGAGCCGTTAGGAATTTCCAGAAGGACGCTCTGTGCCTTCTGAGGTGGAGTATAGTGTAGCGTCGCTGAAATAAAATACCATGCGGCTGTATGCTTTAAAACAGGATTCTCTCTTTCTCTGTCTCAGTCTCTGAGAGTTCTGACTTTTAATGAACAAAAACGCCACCATTTATGCTGAAATCCAACAGCCATAATTTGCATACATGACGCACATCGTCCTACTAAAATTCTAATTACCGTATTTTTCGCTCCATAAGACGCACCTAGTTTTTAGAGGAGGAAAACAGGAAAAAAATATTCTGACTCAAATAGTGTAATAATGGATAATGCCCCTGCTCTTCTCATGGATATACTGCCCCAGCTCCTCTCATGGATAATGCCCCAGCTCACACATGGATTTGCCCCAGCTCATGGATAATGCCCCAGCTCACACATGGATATGCCCCAGCTCATGGATTTGCCCCAGCTCACACATGGATATGCCCCAGCTCATGGATTTGCCCCAGCTCACACATGGATATGCCCCAGCTCAGGGATATGCCCCAGCTCACACATAGATATGCCCCAGTTCAGGAATATGCCCCAGCTCACACATGGATATGCCCCAGCTCACACATGGATATGCCCCAGCTCACACATGGATTTTCCCCAGCTCACACATGGATTTTCCCCAGCTCACACATGGATTCCCCAGCTCAGTCATGGATATGCCCCAGCTCATGGATATGCCCCAGCTCAGGGATATGCCCCAGCTCACACATAGATATGCCCCAGCTCACACATGGATATGCCCCAGCTCACACATGGATATGCCCCAGCTCACACATGGATTTTCCCCAGCTCACACATGGATTTTCCCCAGCTCACACATGGATTTTCCCCAGCTCACACATGGATATGCCCCAGCTCACACATGGATTTCCCCAGCTCAGTCATGGATATGCCCCAGCTCATGGATATGCCCCAGCTCAGGGATATGCCCCAGCTCACACATAGATATGCCCCAGTTCAGGAATATGCCCCAGCTCACACATGGATATGCCCCAGCTCACACATGGATATGCCCAGCTCACACATGGATTTTCCCCAGCTCACACATGGATTTTCCCCAGCTCACACATGGATTTTCCCCAGCTCACACATGGATATGCCCCAGCTCACACATGGATTTCCCCAGCTCAGTCATGGATATGCCCCAGCTCATGGATATGCCCCAGCTCATGGATATGCCCCAGCTCACACATGGATTTGCCCCAGCTCACACATGGATATGCCCCAGATTACACATGGATATGCCCCAGCTCACACATGGATTTGCCCAGCTCACACATGGATATGCCCCAGCTCACACACGGATTTGCCCCAGCTCACACACGATTTGCCCCAGCTCACACATGGATTTGCCCCCCAGCACACGGATATGCCCCCAGCTCATGGATATGCCCCAGCTCATGGTAATGCCCCAGCTCATGGATATGCCCCAGCTCAAGGATATGCCCCAGCTCATGGATATGCCCCAGCTCACACATGGATTTGCCCCCCAGCACACGGATATGCCCCAGCTCATGGATATGCCCCAGCTCACACATGGATTTGCCCCAGCTCACACATGGATTTGCTCCAGCTCACACATGGATATGCCACAGCTCACACATGGATATGCCCCAGCTCACACATGGATATGCCCCAGGCCAGCTCACACATGGATATGCCCCAGGCCAGCTCACACATGGATTTGCCCCAGCTCATGGATATGCCCAAGCTCACACATGGATATGCCCCAGCTCACACATGGATTTGCCCCAGCTCACACATGGATATGCCCCAGCTCACACATGGATATGCCCCAGCTCAAACATGGATTTGCCCCAGCTCATGGATATGCCCCCAGCTCATGGATATGCCCCCAGCTCACACATGGATTTGCCCCAGCTCACACATGGATTTGCCCCAGCTCACACATGGATATGCCCCAGCTCAAACATGGATTTGCCCCAGCTCATGGATATGCCCAAGCTCACACATGGATATGCCCCAGCTCACACATGGATTTGCCCCAGCTCACACATGGATTTGCCCCAGCTCACACATGGATATGCCCCAGCTCACACATGGATATGCCCCAGCTCATGGATATGCCCAGCTCACACATGGATATGCCCCAGCTCACACATGGATATGCCCAGCTCACACATGGATATGCCCCAGCTCACACATGGATTTGCCCCAGCTCATGGATATGCCCCCAGCTCATGGATATGCCCCAGCTCACACATGGATTTGCCCCAGCTCACACATGGATTTGCCCCAGCTCACACATGGATATGCCCCAGCTCAAACATGGATTTGCCCCAGCTCATGGATATGCCCAAGCTCACACATGGATATGCCCCAGCTCACACATGGATTTGCCCCAGCTCACACATGGATATGCCCCAGCTCACACATGGATATGCCCAGCTCAAACATGGATTTGCCCCCAGCTCATGGATATGCCCCCAGCTCATGGATATGCCCCCAGCTCACGGATATGACCCCAGCTCACGGATATGACCCCAGCTCACGGATATGACCCCAGTTCACGGATATGACCCCAGTTCACGGATATGACCCCAGCTCACAGATATGCCACAGCTCACAAATGGTTTGCCCCAGCTCACACATGGATATGCCCCAGCTCATGGATATGCCCCAGCTCACACATGGATATGCCCCAGCTCACACATGGATTTGCCCCAGCTCACACATGGATTTGCCCCAGCTCACGGATATGCCCCCAGCTCACGGATATGCCACAGCTCACAAATGGTTTGCCCCAGCTCACGGATATGCCACAGCTCACAAATGGTTTGCCCCAGCTCACTCATGGATATGCCCCAGCTCACTCATGGATATGCCCCAGCTCACTCATGATATGCCCCAGCTCACTCATGGATATGCCCAGCTCACACATGGATATGCCCCAGCTCACACATGGATATGCCCCAGCTCACACATGGATATGCCCCAGCTCATGGATATGCCCCAGCTCACACATGGATTTTCCCCATTTCACACATGGATATGCCCCAGCTCACACATGGATATGCCCCAGCTCACACATGGATTTTCCCCAGCTCACACATGGATATGCCCCAGCTCATGGATATGCCCCAGTTCATGGATATGCCCCAGCTCACACATGGATATGCCCCAGCTCACGGATATGCCCCAGCTCGCTCATGGATATACCCCAGCTCACACATGGATATGCCCCAGCTCACACATGGATATGCCCCAGCTCACACATGGATATGCCCCAGCTCACACATGGATTGCCCCAGCTCACACATGGATATGCCCCAGCTCACACATGGATATGCCCTAGCTCACACATGGATATACTGCCCCAGCTCACACATGGATATACTGCCCCAGCTCACACATGGATATACTGCCCCAGCTCACACATGGATATACTGCCCCAGCTCACACATGGATATGCCCCAGCTCATGGATATGCCCCCCAGCTCACACATGGATATGCCCCAGCTCACACATGGATATGCCCCAGCTCGCACATGGATTTGCCCCCAGCTCGCACATGGATTTGCCCCCAGCTCGCACATGGATATGCCCCAGCTCGCACATGGATAAGCCCCAGCTCACACATGCATTTTCCCCAGCTCATGGATATGCCCCAGCTCACACATGGATAAGCCCCAGCTCACACATGGAAAAGCCCCAGCTCACACATGGAAAAGCCCCAGCTCACACATGCATTTGCCCCAGCTCATGGATATGCCCCAGCTCACACATGGATATGCCCAAGCTCACACATGGATTTGCCCCAGCTCACACATGGATACGCCCCAGCTCGTGGATACGCCCCAGCTCGTGGATACGCCCCAGCTCGTGGATACGCCCCAGCTCGTGGATACGCCCCAGCTCACACATGGATACTGCCCCAGCTCACACATGGATACTGCCCCAGCTCACTCATGGATATGCCCCAGCTCGCACATGGATTTGCCCCCAGCTCGCACATGGATATGCCCCAGCTCGCACATGGATAAGCCCCAGCTCACACATGAGAAAGCCCCAGCTCACACATGGAAAAGCCCCAGCTCACACATGCATTTGCCCCAGCTCATGGATATGCCCCAGCTCACACATGGATATGCCCAGCTCACACATGGAAAAGCCCCAGCTCACACATGCATTTGCCCCAGCTCATGGATATGCCCCAGCTCACACATGGATATGCCCCAGCTCACACATGGATTTGCCCCCCAGCACACGGATATGCCCCCAGCTCATGGATATGCCCAGCTCATGGTAATGCCCCAGCTCATGGATATGCCCAGCTCAAGGATATGCCCCAGCTCATGGATATGCCCAGCTCACACATGGATTTGCCCCCCAGCACACGGATATGCCCCAGCTCATGGATATGCCCCAGCTCACACATGGATTTGCCCCAGCTCACACATGGATTTGCTCCAGCTCACACATGGATATGCCCCAGCTCACACATGGATATGCCCCAGGCCAGCTCACACATGGATATGCCCCAGGCCAGCTCACACATGGATTTGCCCCAGACCAGCTCACACATGGATTTGCCCCAGCTCACACACGGATTTGCCCCAGCTCACACATGGATATGCCCCAGCTCACACATGGATATGCCCCAGCTCACACATGGATATGCCCCAGCTCAAACATGGATTTGCCCCAGCTCATGGATATGCCCCAGCTCATGGATATGCCCCAGCTCACACATGGATTTGCCCCAGCTCACACATGGATATGCCCCAGCTCAAACATATTTGCCCCAGCTCATGGATATGCCCAAGCTCACACATGGATATGCCCCAGCTCACACATGGATTTGCCCCAGCTCACACATGGATATGCCCCAGCTCACACATGGATATGCCCCAGCTCACACATGGATATGCCCCAGCTCAAACATGGATTTGCCCCCAGCTCATGGATATGCCCCCAGCTCATGGATATGACCCCAGCTCACGGATATGACCCCAGTTCACGGATATGACCCCAGCTCACAGATATGCCACAGCTCACAAATGGTTTGCCCCAGCTCACACATGGATATGCCCCAGCTCATGGATATGCCCCAGCTCATGGATATGCCCCAGCTCAACACATGGATATGCCCCAGCTCAACACATGGATATGCCCAGCTCACACATGGATTTGCCCCAGCTCACACATGGATTTGCCCCAGCTCACGGATATGCCCCAGCTCACGGATATGCCACAGCTCACAAATGGTTTGCCCCAGCTCCGGATATGCCACAGCTCACAAATGGTTTGCCCCAGCTCACTCATGGATATGCCCCAGCTCACTCATGGATATGCCCCAGCTCACTCATGGATATGCCCCAGCTCACACATGGATATGCCCCAGCTCACACATGGATATGCCCAGCTCACACATGGATTTTCCCCATTTCACACATGGATATGCCCCAGCTCACACATGGATATGCCCAGCTCACTCATGGATTTTCCCCAGCTCACACATGGATATTGCCCCAGCTCATGGATATGCCCAGTTCATGGATATGCCCCAGCTCACACATGGATATGCCCACGTCACGGATATGCCCCAGCTCGCTCATGGATATACCCAGCTCACACATGGATATGCCCCAGCTCACACATGGATTTGCCCCAGCTCACACATATATGCCCCAGCTCACACATGGATATGCCCTAGCTCATACATGGATATACTGCCCCAGCTCACACATGGATATACTGCCCCAGCTCACACATGGATATGCCCAGCTCATGGATATGCCCCAGCTCATGGATATGCCCCAGCTCACACATGGATATGCCCCAGCTCGCACATGGATATGCCCCAGCTCGCACATGGATAAGCCCCAGCTCACACATGCATTTTCCCCAGCTCATGGATATGCCCCAGCTCACACATGGATATGCCCAAGCTCACACATGGATTTGCCCCAGCTCACACATGGATACGCCCCAGCTCGTGGATACGCCCAGGCTCGTGGATACGCCCAGCTCGTGGATACGCCCCAGCTCGTGGATACGCCAGCTCGTGGTAGCGCCCAGCTCATGGATATGCCAGCTCACATGGATACTGCCCCAGCTCACTCATGGATATGCCCCAGCTCACTCATGGATTTGCCCCCAGCTCGCACATGGATATGCCCCAGCTCACACATGGATAAGCCCCAGCTCACACATGCATTTTCCCCAGCTCATGGATATGCCCCAGCTCACACATGGATAAGCCCCAGTCACACATGGAAAAGCCCCAGCTCACACATGGAAAAGCCCCAGCTCACACATGCATTTGCCCCAGCTCATGGATATGCCCCAGCTCACACATGGATATGCCCAGCTCACACATGGATTTGCCCCAGCTCACACATGGATACGCCCCAGCTCGTGGATACGCCCAGCTCGTGGATACGCCGTCCATGGATATGCCCCAGCTCGTGGATACGCCCCAGCTCGTGGATACGCCCCAGCTCATGGATATGCCCCAGCTCACACATGGATACTGCCCCAGCTCACTCATGGATATGCCCCAGCTCACTCATGGATTTGCCCCCAGCTCGCACATGGATATGCCCCAGCTCGCACATGGATATGCCCCAGCTCGCACATGGATAAGCCCCAGCTCGCACATGCATTTTCCCCAGCTCAAGGATATGCCCCAGCTCACACATGGATAAGCCCCAGCTCACACATGGATAAGCCCCAGCTCACACATGGATAAGCCCCAGCTCACACATGCATTTGCCCCAGCTCATGGATATGCCCAAACTCACACATGGATATGCCCAAGCTCACACATGGATTTGCCCCAGCTCACACATGGATATTGTCACGGAATGGCCCAGCACCCTCAGCCAGGGGCAGTGCGCACGGACATTAGTTTTGGCCAGGGACAGTTAGGTGCGGTGGCACGCACGGAGTTTGAACATACTTTTTATTAGATGTGATTATTGTGTGGTGTGATACAGTGTTCCCCGTTGATTTATTGTGTAATGTATGTTTTCCCTTTGTCTGCCTTGCCCGCCGCCATTTTCCGATCACCTTGTGGCGCAGTTCAGAATTCTCGATTCGGAAAATGGCCGATTCGAACCATCCGGTCCCGAATCGGCGACTCCTGAAGGATAATGGCCAATGGGTCCTGGGAGGGCGGGCAAGGAGTCCCATTGTATGGTAATTTTGTGCAGAGTTGATAAATGCTTGAACTGTAAACAATAAAGGCAGATTTTGCAGTGCATCCAGCCTCGTCTGATGTGTCTTTGTCTCCGCCGTATTTCGCATCTGAGTGTCCCCCGCGATCTCAGGATACGGTGACCACCCGATACGATCCGAATCGAGCGCTCTGTCCCTGCATCGTGTATCAGGGCAGAGGCGCTGCGTATGAAGATTCGGTTCCAGACTACCTTCCGGAGATCCGAACCGAAGGACGCGGCCGTGCACCGCACTTCGGTACTGCGGTAAGATCCGAATTCTCCGCTGATTCCGCCAGATCCGAAACCCTCTCCAACCCCGATCCGAAAAGGCCGTCCCAACTCGATCCGACTCTCCACTCATCCCCGGTCCGAAAAGTCCGCCACCCAAGATACGAAAAGTCACCCGCCCCAGGATCGGAAACGTTTCCCGCATAAGATCCGAAACGTTTCCCCATAAGATCCGAATAGTTCTCCGCGGCTGCCAGATCCGATCTCCACAGACGTCCCTACCCACAAGGTCAGTGAACCAGTTGCTCGGGACGCTGAGTGCTGTATGGCTCAGTGGTCGGACTGGTTCTAGGCAGGGGTCCCCTCCACCGCCCGCTAACCCTTCCCCGGGGTCACGCCAGGCCGCACGAGACGCCGAGTGCGCGCCACTCGGTAGTCGGGCCAGCGGTAAGCGAAGGGGTCACGCAGATAGAGCACACCCGCAGGCGGAACAACATCTCCATTCCGTCATACTGGTGGCAGCGGTGGGATAGCTCTCTGCAGGCCCTAGGGGGACCCTCAGCATGATCGGGTACAGTGCCTACAAGCGGGACGTCCTGCGTGGCATGCTGGAGAACCGGGGCGGCGTCCCGGGCTCCAAGAGCCGGGAGACCCTGATGGAAGAATTGAAGAGGATGGATCAGGAGGCGGCGTTCGCAGCGTTGCCTGCTGACATAGCGCCGGCTACCATCCCCGCCGAGCCCGAAGACAGTGACTTTTGCCGGAAGATGCGGGAGCGGATCTCCATGATGGGTCCGGCCCCATCGGAAGCGGAGCTGAGGAATCTGGGTCGGGAACTCGGCCAGGAAGAGGAGCGGGAGAGAGAGAGAGTGCACGAACTACGGCTGGCTGAAGTGCGAAGCCGGCGGAGTAGCCGTTCTCCGACAGACCGTTACCCCGGGCGGAAAGTGCCGTTCCAGGCGTTCAAGGAGTTCCGGGAAGCCGAGGAGGAAATAGAAAGTTACCTCCAAGACTTTGAGCGCCTGTGTCGAGTGCATGAAGTGCACCGTGCCGACTGGGTACGGATTTTGGCGAGTAAGCTGACCGGTCGGGCCGCCGAGGCCTATCGCACGGTGCCGGATGAAGAGGCCACTAGTTACTCGCACGTCAAGCAGGCGCTGCTGAGCAGATTTGCTGTGACCCCCGAAGCCAGCCGGATGAAGTTCCGGAATTCCCGCCGGCCCAGCGGCGCCACCCACGTGGAGTGGGCCCATCGGCTGCAGAGGGACTTGCGCACCTGGCTCTCGGGAAGCCAAGTGGAGACGGTGACAGAGATCACCCAACTGCTGTTGCTCGAACAGTTTTTCGAGCACACGCCCTCCGCTATCCGGGAGTGGGTGCGCGATAAGAAACCCCATACGGTGCAACAAGCGGCCACCTGGGCCGACGAGTATACGGACACCCGGAAGCTGTCGGGGGGGAGCGGACCTCGTCCGGCCGCCCAGCTTTACCCGCCCCACCACTTCCTCCACCCCCACCACCAGTGGTCCGGGCGCCGGTAGCACGGGCCCCCAGCCGGCCCACCAACATGGCCAACGTCCGATGCTACGGGTGCAACCAGGAGGGCCACTACAAGCAATATTGCCCCAACCGACCGGAGTTGACCCGGCCGGCCGGCAGGGCATCGCCGGCGGCCCATTGCTGCGACGCCGGAGCTCCGTGGCCGGAGGCCCCGGAGGAATGGGAGCAGTTGTATGAGGCCGACCCCGTGCAGGCCGCCGCGGAGGACAACCGCCGTCACCACCGCCAGGCGGTGTGGATAAACGGGCGGCCCGCTGAGGGGCTGCGGGACTCCGGGGCTACCATCACCCTGGTCCGGCCTCACTTGGTTCCGCCGGGCGACCCGCCTGCAAAGCACTGTTGCAGTACGGGTGGCGGGAGGAAAAGTGCTCCGGCTCGAGACGGCCCGGGTGCACCTGGACTGGGGGAACGGGGAGAAGGAGGTGAGGGTGGGGTTGTTGAGGCAACTGCCGGCTGAGGTGCTCCTGGGAAACGATCTGGGGCAGCTTATTTCCGCTTACTCCACAGATGCAGCTACCCCGGTAACCACCAGGCAACAGAGCCGACGTCACGACCAGGGCACTCCGAATGGGACCCAGGTGAGATCCCCACCAAAACCGTCCCGACCTCCCAAACCCCCCAAACCTCCCCGACCTCCCCGACCCCCCAACCTTTGCCGGCCTCCCAGACCTCCCCGACATCCCAGATCCCCAGGACCTCCCAGACCGCCATCACCTCTCATATCCCGACGGGATCCGATCCTTCCCCCCCACCTGTCCTCCCTTCTCCGTGGAGTACCCCGGAGACGCTTCGCCACCAGACCCAGACCGATCCCACATTACAGGGCTACCGGGACCGAGCTGGTCAGGGTCTGGACGGCCAGGGGAAAGACAAGGTAGAGTGGGAGGATGGGTTGCTGTACCGTTACACCGTGAGGGAGGGGGCCAAGAAGAAGCAGATCCCGCAGAAGCAGTTGGTGGTGCCTCAGGGTCCCAGGCAGGAGCTTCTGCGCTTGGCCCATGACATCCCCCTTTCGGGTCACTTAGGCCAGAGTAAAACCCGGCACAGGTTGGCGCGCGCGTTTTACTGGCCCCGCCTTAGCAACGACACCCGCGACTACTGCCGCACCTGCCCAGTTTGTCAGAAAGCTGGGAAGGCCGGGGATCACCCGAAGGCACCCTTGCGGCCCATGCCCATTATCCAGGAGCCCTTTAGCCGGGTGGCGGTCGACATCGTAGGGCCGTTGCCACGGCCCAGTGCCACCGGTAAGAGGTACATTCTTACCGTAGTGGATTATGCCACCCGGTACCCCGAGGCTGTGGCCTTGGCCAATATCCAGGCGGACACTGTAGCGGACGCGCTCCTCAGGGTGTTCACGAGGGTAGGGTTTCCCCGAGAAATCCTATCCGATCAGGGTACCCAGTTTACCGCTGAGCTCACCCGAACAGCTGGCGTCTCTGTGGTGTTAAGGCGCTGCACAGCGCCCCGTATCACCCCCAGACAAACGGGCTGTGCGAGCGGTTCAATGGGACCCTGAAGCAGCTCATCCGGGCCTTTGTGCACGAGAACAGGGATTGGGAGAAGTATCTTCCCCACCTGCTGTTCGCCTACCGGGAGGTTCCTCAGGAATCCACCGGTTACTCCCCTTCGAGCTGCTGTATGGGCGCCGGGTGCGAGGGCCCCTGGATCTGGTTAGGGCTCAGTGGGAGGGGGCACCGGAGGAGGATGGGGTTCCTGTGGTGGAGTACGTCCTGAAGCTCCGGAGCGCTTGGCGGAACTCCAGGGGTTCGTGCAGGAGAACATGGAGACGGCCCAGGCTCAGCAGAAGGCGTGGTACGATCGCGCTGCGTGCAGTCGCTCGTTCTGCGTGGGGCAGAAGGTTCTGGTGTTAAAACCACAGCGGCAGAACAAGCTGCAGGCGGCCTGGCAAGGTCCCTACAAGGTGGTAACCCAGCTGGGGGATACCACCTATGTGGTTGTTAGCTGCGCAGACACCAGAATCCAGCGGACGTTCCACGTCAATATGCTGAAGGCCTTCCATGAGCGGCCGGAGACGGTGGACGCCATATATGCGCCGGCTGCCGAGGAGATGGAACCGTTTCCGCTGGAAGAACTTCCGGGGGTAGCCAAGCAGCCTTCCGGGGTGGATCAGGTGCAGTTGGGGGAGGAGTTAGGACCCGAGAAACAGGCGCAGGCGCGGCAGCTGCTCTCGCCTACCCGGGGGTTTTCTCGGCTCTTCCGGGATATACGGACCAGGCTGTCCATCAGGTGGACACGCCCGGTCAGAGACCACTCCGGCAGCCCGCGTACCGGCTCCCGGAAGCAGTCCGCGAGTCCATGCGGGCCGAGATCCGGGAGATGTTGGAGCTGGGGGTCATTGAGCCGTCGGCCAGCCCATGGGCGTCGCCCGTGGTCCTGGTGCCCAAGAAGGACGGTACCACCAGGTTCTGCGTCGACTATCGGCGGATAAACGATTGTACTATTACGGACGCTTATCCGATGCCCCGAGTCGACGAGTTGCTAGACCAGATCTCCGGGGGTCATTTTTTGACCACGGTGGATCTGTGCAAGGGGTATTGGCAGATTCCCCTTGCCGAGGAGGCGACCCCGAAGTCGGCCTTCATCACCCCGTTCGGCTTGTACCAGTTTCGAGTCATGCCGTTCGGGATGAAGAACGCCCCTGCTACCTTCCAGCGGTTAATCGATCGCCTCCTCGATGGCCTCCAGGGATTCGCTTGCGCATACCTGGATGATATAGCCATCTATAGCCAGACCTGGGAGGAGCATCTGGATCATGTAGGGACTGTCCTGGGCCGGATTAGAGACGCCAACCTGACCCTGAAGCCGGAGAAATGTAAGGTGGGGATGGCCGAAGTGCAGTATCTGGGCCACCGGGTGGGGTGCGGGATACAGCGGCCGGAGCCCGCTAAGATAGAGGCTATCCTGGATTGGCCCACCCCGTGACTAAAACTCAGGTTCTCGCCTTCCTGGGCACCGCGGGGTACTATAGAAAATTTGTACCCCATTACAGTGACCTGGCCAAACCCCTGACTGACCTGACCAAGAAATCCCTGCCCCGCCAAGTCCTGTGGTCCCCGAGTGCGAACAGGCCTTTCGACAATTGAAGGCCGCCCTGACCCAAGCTCCCCTGCTGGCAGCTCCCAACTATAATAAACGTTTTGTTGTCACACAGACGCGTCCATGTTCGGACTGGGAGCTGTCCTGAGTCAAGTGGGGGACGACGGGGGGGATCATCCGGTGGCGTTCATTAGCCGGAAGCTGTTGCCACGAGAGGTGGGGTATGCTGCAGTGGAGAAGGAGTGCCTGGCCTTGGTCTGGGCTCCTACGGAAGCTCCAACCCTATGTCTACGGTCGGTCCTTCACCGTGATGACCGACCATAACCCCTTGGTGTGGCTCAACCGAGTGGCGGGGGAGAACGGCCGCCTGCTGCGGTGGAGCCTGGCTCTCCAACCCTTCAATTTTACAATCCAATATCGGCCCGGGTCGCAGAACGGTAACGCAGATGGGTTATCGCGGCAGTCGGCCCGGGAGCCAGGGGATTGGGGAGCCCCGACTACCTCGGTACGACCCGGTGGGGTCCAACCGAGTGCGTCGGACCTTGGGGAGGGGAGGAGTGTCACGGAATGGCCCAGCACCCTCAGCCAGGGGCAGTGCGCACGGACATTAGTTTTGGCCAGGGACAGTTAGGTGCGGTGGCACGCACGGAGTTTGAACATACTTTTTATTAGATGTGATTATTGTGTGGTGTGATACAGTGTTCCCCGTTGATTTATTGTGTAATGTATGTTTCCCTTTGTCTGCCTTGCCCGCCGCCATTTTCCGATCACCTTGTGGCGCAGTTCAGAATTCTCGATTCGGAAAATGGCCGATTCGAACCATCCGGTTCGAATCGTAAAATGGCCGATTCGGACCATCCGGTCCGAATCGGCGACTCCCTGAAGGATAATGGCCAATGGGTCCTGGGAGGGCGGGCAAGGAGTCCCATTGTATGGTAATTTTGTGCAGAGTTGATAAATGCTTGAACTGTAAACAATAAAGGCAGATTTTGCAGTGCATCCAGCCTCGTCTGATGTGTCTTTGTCTCCGCCGTATTTCGCATCTGAGTGTCCCCCGCGTCCTCAGGATACGGTGACCACCCGATACGATCCGAATCGAGCGCTCTGTCCCTGCATCGTGTATCAGGGCAGAGGCGCTGCGCATGAAGATTCGGTTTCCCAGACTACCTCCGGAGATCCGAACCGAAGGACGCGGCCGTGCACCGCACTTCGGTACTGCGGTAAGATCCGAATCTCCGCTGATTCCGCCAGATCCGAAACCCTCTCCAACCCCGATCCGAAAAGGCCGTCCCAACTCGATCCGACTCTCCACCATCCCCGGTCCGAAAAGTCCGCCACCCAAGATACGAAAAGTCACCCGCCCCAGGATCGGAAACGTTTCCCGCATAAGATCCGAAACGTTTCCCCATAAGATCCGAATAGTTCTCCGCGGCTGCCAGATCCGATCTCCACAGACGTCCCATACCCACAAGGTCAGTGAACCAGTTGCTCGGGACGCTGAGTGCTGTATGGCTCAGTGGTCGGACTGGTTCTAGGCAGGGGTCCCCTCCACCGCCCGCTAACCCCTTCCCGGGTCACGCCAGGCCGCACGAGACGCCGAGTGCGCGCCACTCGGTAGTCGGGCCAGCGGTAAGCGAAGGGGTCACGCAGATAGAGCACACCCGCAGGCGGAACAACATCTCCATTCCGTCATAGATAATGCCCCGCTTCGTGGATACGCCCCAGCCAATGGAGGTATGCCCCAGCTCAGAATTGCCCCCAGCTCCACACATGGATAGCTGCCCCAGCTCATGGATATGCCGCCAGCTCATGGATATGCCCCAGCTCGCACATGGATTGCCCCCAAGCTCGCACATGGATATTGCCCCAGCTCGCACATGGGATTTGCCCCCCAGGCTCGCACAATGGATATGCCCCCAGCTCGCACATGATATGCCCCAGCTTCGCAGACATGGATATGCCCCCAGCCTTCAACAACATGGATTATGCCCAGCTCATGGATTATGCCCCCGGGGAGCTCACACATGGATATTGCCCAGCTCACGGATACTGCCCCAACTCACGGATATTATGCCAGCTCACACATGGATATGCCCCAGCTCATGATATGCCCCAGCTCGATGGATAAGGCCCCAGCTCTCACACAACTGGAGGTTCCCCAGCTCACACATGGATAGCCCCAGTTCATGGTAATGCCCCAGCTCAACACATGGATATGCCCCAGCTCACGGATATGCCCAGCTCGCTCATGGATATGCCCCAGCTCACACATGGATATGCCCTAGCTCAACATGGATATGCCCTAGCTCACACATGGATATGCCCTAGCTCATACATGGATATGCCCTAGCTCATACATGGATATGCCCTAGCTCATACATGGATATACGCCCCCCTCACAACATGGATATACTGCCCCAGCTCACACATGGATATACTGCCCCAGCTCACACATGGATACTGCCCAGCTCACACATGGATACTGCCCCAGCTCACACATGGATACTGCCCCAGCTCACACATGGATACTGCCCCAGCTCACTTCATGGATATGCCCCAGCTCACACATGGGTTATGCCCAGCTCCTCATGGATGATGCCCCAGCTCGCACATGGATTTGCCCCCAGTTCGCACATGGATTTGCCCCCAGTTCGCACATGGATATGCCCCAGCTCGCACATGGATATGCCCCAGCTCGCACATGGATATGTGCCCCAGCTCGCACATGGATATCCCCAGCTCGCACATGGATATGCCCCAGCTCACACATGGATATGCCCCAGCTCACACATGGATATGCCCCCAGCTCAAACATGGATACTGCCCCAGCTCACTCATGGATATGCCCCAGCTCACACATGGATATGCCCCAGCTCATGGATATGCCCCAGCTCACACACGGATATGCCCCCAGCTCACGGATATGCCACAGCTCACGGATATGCCTCAGCTCACACATGGATATGCCCCAGCTCACAACATGGATATGCCCCCAGCTCACACATGGATATGCCCCAGCTCACACATGGATATGCCCCAGCTCACACATGGATATGCCCCAGCTCACACATGGATATGCCCCAGCTCACACATGGATATGCCCCAGCTCACACATGGATTTGCCCCCTAGCTCATGGATATGCCCCAGCTCATGGATATACTGCCCCAGCTCACACATGGATATGCCCCAACTCACACATGGATAAGCCCCAGCTCATGGATATGCCCCAGCTCATGGATATGCCCCAGCTCATGGATATGCCCCAACTCACACATGGATAAGCCCCAGCTCATGGATTTGCCCCAGCTCACGCATGGATTTGCCCTGTCGGATATAATCTCTGCACGTGAATACAACACGTTTATATATATTGGGTTGATCAGCCAAGCCTCCAATATATCAGGGATTTTATTTCATAAGAAATTTATACGAGAACACAAATATCAATATCGTCTATATCTCTTTAGAAATTATCCTGAATTCTTTTAATTGTCTGTGTTTTGCTTTAAAAAAATACAATGATCAATAATCGGATAAAAATATATATATTTATTACGTATACAAAAAAAGTTTAAATCTCATATCATAAACAACAATTTATAAACCACAATCCATCAGCATATAAAAACTAGCTTCACAATATAGGTATCTCCGGTTAGTAACTGCATATATGATTAATATCATTTATCTTATCAGTTAGTAACTAATACACAAATGGTTAATAAACATTTCTGCTTAATACAACATGCATTTCCGAGCAAACAATGTTTAACCAGCCAGCTCTTATATATATATATATATATATCTCTATGCTACATGGATCAACAAAAGATTAGGTAATTTAATGATAAGTTATAAAACTTTTATTTAGTGAATCCTCCCCTAATCTCGAGAATTAAACTTCTAATCTTTTGCCTTTTATTTTGTAGTTATATAATTCCCTGCTTATTAATTTTAATCACAGTAATTTCCAAATTCAATATATATATATTGGTATCACTCTTACAACATTTCTTTAGGAATAAATCGTTATATCCACTTCTTCATATTTCTATCTGCAGAATAGAAATTACTTAGAATTTGGATTTAACGGTATCTGAGAATCTCAGTCTAATGTTGCAAGAATCTCTACAAATATATTTTTACATTAATTCCTTATTTCATACATTACCTGTCCAATTTGGGTGTTGATAAGTCTGCCTTGGAATTCCTGATGTAGTAATTTTTGTAATGTGTGAAGATTATCGATCTCAGATAATCAATGCATGTGAGTTAGAGATTTGGTGAGAATATTGATTGCCTCAGGTCTTGGGATCCGCCTGCATCGTGGTGTGAGTGAGTGTTGGAATCTTGGACTCTCAGAGGGTCATGTGTAATGCATTGCAGAGTGAGTCTCTGTCTGCTGGAATCCACGACTTCTCAGAGTGTCATATGTACTGGACGTCTGAATGCATTGCGATGTGAGTCTGTCTGCTGGAATCTCCGACTGCCTCACAAAGAGCCTTGCCGCTTATTATAGCCAATTTGACGTCATGGTTAATTAATGATAATATGAATCATTATTTTTACTATTCTCTAGAGGGCAGTATTGCACTTCTTATATTAATTCCAATTAATTCCACCATTTCTTTTTAATAGTCTTATCTTGGGTCAAGAAAGGTCAACCTGACGTAACAAAGACCTTCTCTTCTCCCAGACCCACTGTCTCCATCTGTCATCTTTGATTTATATCCCTACTCCCTTTTAGTTACTTACTCAGAGTCTCATCAGCTAAATTCTTTTCTGGCTAACAACAGAATTTATTCTTTAGTAAATTTTATTATTTACCAATTATATACTTCTACAATATTTATTGGAATATATATTTCCTACTGTATATATAATAAAATATACCTTGATTATAAACATATATTTTGTGAATATAAATCTATATTAGAGAAATTTTAACTCTTTTTCCTATACCCAAAAGACAAAATCTCTTTTGAAAACTTAAGACAGACCAATAAATTTACTTATGACACGTCTTAACATTATCTCACATTCATTCTAGGTTCCTTCATGTCTGGGACTTCTTAAAAAAAATATAAAAGACTTCACCCAGGAATGAACTCTGTAAAAAAAAAAATCTCGTTCATTTCTAAACCTAGAGAATATTTTGAAAGAAAAACGGTCTTTAAAAACAAAATGGCTGCAAGCATCCATTTTAAATCCTTTGTCTCTAATATACCCGACAGCCCCAGCTCACACATGGATTTGCCCCAGCTCACACATGGATATGCCCCCAGCTCACACATGGATATTGCCCCCAGCTCACGCATGGATATTGCCCCCAGCTCACGCATGGATATTGCCCCCAGCTCACGCATGGATATTGCCCCCAGCTCACGCATGGATATTGCCCCCAGCTCACGCATGGATACCGCCCCCAGCTCACGCATGGATACCGCCCCCAGCTCACACATGGATACTGCCCCAGCAGCACATGGATATGCCCCAGCAGCTCATGGATAATGTCCCCAGCTCACCTCCTGCTGCCGCATCGTGTTCGGCTCCCTCTGAGCGTGCGTCTGGCGGCATGGAGCTTGGGCACTCGCCTGGGGGAGCCACGTGACCAGCCGCAATGTCGCGAGAACTCGGCTGGTGACGTGGTTCCCCCAGGCGAACGCCAAAGCTCCATAGCGTCGGACGCTCGTAGGGAGCGAACACTGCACCAGCGCAGTATTCGCTCCATAAGACGCACCCACATTTTGGGGAGAGAGAAGTGCGTCTTATGGAGTGAAAAATACAGTACATTATGTCAGATAGGTATTTACAATAAACATTTACATTCTTTAGCCTTTAGCTCACACAACATTTGCATAATCTATTGTTCTAGCTCATCAGATTAAAGACAAACACTATCCCAGACTTCTTGAATCAAACATGCAGCCAGATAAGGGGAAAAGCCCTGTTGCATAAATTACACAGCAGTAAAGCTTGTTTACTGGTTATACAAAAACACATTTACCTACAGGAATACAAGTATATTTAGAACTAAAGTTACGCCATTTTACACTAAACTAATTTAAACTAAAACCAAACAATGTAAAATATATTTTAAAATCACACGATATAAATTGAACATAAAGTCTCTTGGGGTTTGAAGCATGGAGCGTTACATCAGCTCCATGACATTTACACGCCCAGTATTTTTGACAGACAAAATGTTTTTCATATTAATTTATTACTCTACATCCGTAAAAAAAACATCAGTCACAAAAACGGACTGTGTGGCCACTACTGCGTCTTCCGTCAGAAAGTGCGTCCGTTGTGCACAGACGCACAGAATGTGCTCGTCTGACCCTAGTCTAAGGCTAGGGTCAGACTAACGCATTTTTCACGTTGTCCGTGATAAAGTGCGTTCGAACGAATGGACGTATTTTTTCACGGAATACGCGATAGCGGTCATACGATGCGCATTTTCGCCTGTGATTTTGTAGGGATCATCAATAAAACACTTTTTGCGTCTGGACGTTATGTTGGCCGGACATTAGCAGCGTCTGACGTCTCCTAATCACGCATACACGCCGCTAGCGGACGCAGTGCACTCTGTACGTCAGTTCTAGCGGTATCACGGTCTTGAAAAAATGCGTTTGTTTGCCACTTTCGTGCAGCCGTACTTCGTATATTGGCCGTCATTTGCTGCTACTACGGCCGTGATTAAGTGCGGCTGCACGCGCGTTCGCACTGCTTTAGTCTGACCCCAGCCTAAAAGG
The DNA here is from genome assembly GCA_009667805.1 of Leptobrachium leishanense. Taxonomy (NCBI): domain Eukaryota; kingdom Metazoa; phylum Chordata; class Amphibia; order Anura; family Megophryidae; genus Leptobrachium; species Leptobrachium leishanense. Next base: position 46,479 of record RXON01003399.1, read on the forward strand.
GAGCACAGGGCGTGGCACAGGGTACTCGTTCACGGCCCCCTTCACTTGGTGTATAGACTCCGGCTTTACTGCATCACACACTACTACATCATTACACTATCAAGAAGCTTGAGTGAAGCCACAAATACACCAGTTACACATTGACAATTTTTAAAGTCCTGCTTTATTGCAGCAGCTGCTCACATTATACATCATTTCAGTGGGTATACCTATAACCCTCCGATTCTTCTTACAGGTAAAGTGCAGTTTGTGTTGTTACGTTATACTGTGCAGTGTTTTGTAATCCTTTCCATATGAATAAATGTTTGTGAAACGATTCGTCAGAGGTTCCATGATTTCTTATGGGGGAATTCGCTTTGATGTAAGAGCGCTTTAGATTACAAAGATTCCGCAATGCATTCTGCTCGCAATCCAAGGGGTTACTGTATGTCATACGACAGAACGGGGCAGTGTTTGCTCAACAAAAGATCAAACATACAGATACTCACAATCCTGAGAGGAGATTGAAAAGGCCAAGATAACCCAGCCAGTAATCCTATCAACAGAACAGGATTACACAAACACACTGCACCCTCTACAAGCAACAGGGCAACTGTGACAGAGGTCTCCACCACCTTTTCAGTAGGCTTGTGCACCGATTAGATTTTTCGGATTTTTAAACTTTTCGATTCGGCCGATTTCAATTCGATTCGGCCCGTTTTTCGGGTACATTTTTTTTTTTTTTTAGGAATATCGACCATTTTTCGTATTTTCGTGTCACTGCGCTTGGTTTTTGTATCGACTTTTCGTAATTTCGGAACTGCACATTTTTCGGAATGTCGACATTTTTTCGTGTCATTTTGCCCGTTTTTGTATCGACTTTTCGTTTTTCGAAAAATTTTCGTTTTTCAGAACATCTGTTCTCCTCGTTTGACACATTTCAAGTCCATTCGAAAACATTTCGGATCTGAAATTTTCGGATCTAAAATTTTTCGGAAATTCGTCCGCATCCGAAAACACGAATCGGGAAATTTCGTGAAAATTCCGAAACCCGAAATGCACATCCCTACTTTTCAGTGACTTGTGTTCCAGGACCCTGGGACTGGCTGACGTGGGCACTCACAGCCCTGCCTGCACTACACAGACTGTGTGCCACTTGGAGAAGAGCAGATGCCAGCATCGTGCCCGCAGACTATGGATAATTATGGCAGAGAAGGGTATTGCCAAACTGTTTATAATTTGGTTTGAAGTATTTCTGCGTTGAACCATTATAATGTAATTAGGTTTGTGTTAACTGGATTATGTAAGAATACTGCCTCACTATTTGTCTGTAGCTGTTCTTTTTTTGAATAGGCTGTAATCTGCTGTCACCCATTGTCTTTCTTTGTTAAGTAATGTTTACTGTAACTGTCTGCTTAATGTAATTAGATTTCTCATTCCAAGAGGTCAATGTTTATGCAATTATCTGTATCCATGTGCTTAGATCTTCCTAGAAGAGGCTTAGAGTCTTATATGTTACTGACTTCTGTCCGCCCCCATAAAAGTCTGTGCTTGTCATTTTGATTAAACCAGTTCTATTCTGACCAAGCTTGAAGTCACAGCTCATGTTTTTTGAGGTAGCAGCCATCGTCTGCTTGCTGTGCCAACAAAAGGCTCTACATGCCCCCATCTTTAAGCTGCGGCTAAGGTACTGGAGAAAAGCGTGGGTCACGCAGGGAACCCAGGTGTCCAGCGTGGAAGCGGCGTTTAACAGATGACCCTGTCCGGCCACAGATCTGTTTACAACTTCAACATAGGAGAGGGCAGGGGAGATTTAGCACATGAGGCTCGCACCTCCAATACATCTCTAGGCCCATGTACCCCAAGTCCAAAGTGTCGCACGTCTAAGAAGAAGTAAAGAAAATTATATTTTGGGACTCGCCCATTTGAAGCACCGAATATCAGGGTGCATAGGAGACAGTTGATGGGGCAGTTTCGGGGCAGTTTCGGTGCTGCTGAGTTAGCCTGAAATGCAGAGGTTTGAGAATAACATGAAAGGCTGAGCAAGCGACATCTAACAACCCTCACCCAACCACTGCCATCTCCATCCAACCCTCTGGTTTATCACACTGGACCCAGTGCAGAGTCTGAGAAGTTAAAGGACCTTCTACTTGTCAGGGAGGCACCAGGCGTGAGCAGAGGTGGGACCCAAAGTTCAGTATATAACCCAGGCACTGGGGTTAAACAGGTTAACAAGGCACTGGATACAAAACACCCGCACACCCTGAATATATGGAGGAGCCGCTAAAAACACCCACACCTCATGAACGTGCATTTGTTGTGCTGTTTCTAAGGAATCATTGTACAACAGCAAGTTCCTCTGAGTTTCCTGTGGGCTCTGGTAGATCAGGTCTTGCAGGGCAAGGTCTGGTGGTCTGGAAAGCTTCCTGCACTCGGTCGTACAGCTCGAGGTATCGCTGCAGGATAACCGGCAAACCTTCTCAGTCAGGAGACGGAGAACCTTCTAGAAGCAGCATGGGAAGGAGGAGGGAAGCAGGAGGCGAGGCAGAGACTGTCACAGGAGGGAAGGCGGAAGAACATCGTAAGAACAAGACACCATTTCCATCCTCCCCAGCGTCTGGGAGCAGCAGAGGCAATCCAATGTGCAGTAGACCCAGTCATCTCTCCTCTGGGACTTTACTCACGTCTCCCCTCTGGCTGCGACATGACGAGACCTTATACAGATTTACCCCACAGAGCTCAGTTATGGGGCAGTTTCAGACATTTGAGATCTTGGACCTCACCCCTCAGGACGGTTTCCCCTCACACCAAGCTGGGACTTTGCTAAAGCAAAGACAGAACATTGAGAAGTTTGTCATTCCAGGTGGCAAAAGCTTCAAAACCAGTTCACACTCATCGGCCGGGTACGTTGCAGCTTCACAAAGTGCTAAGGCCGGACATTAAGGTCACAGGAAAGACCACCAGAAGTAGTCAAATAATTTATTGATAATGCAATTACTGTTCAAACATCAGTGAAATATAGCTACAAAGTGTCCCCCCCGGCCCAGCATAGACCCGAGAGGAACCCCCTCACTATGCCCACCAGCCCAGCAGGAGCCCCCTCACTATGCCCACCAGTCCAGAAGGAGCCCCCTCACTATGCCCACCAGCCAAGCAGGAACCCGAGAGGAACCCCCTCACTATGCCCACTGGCCCAGCAGGAGCCCCCTCACTATGCCCACTGGCCCAGCAGACCCGAGAGGAACCCCCTCACTATGCCCACCGGCCCAGCACAGACCCGAGAGGAGCCCCCTCACTATGCCCACCGGCCCAGCACAGACCCGAGCGGAACCCGCTCAAGGTGGAAACCACTCCATGGCATGGATCTGAGACAACACGTCACCACAATCCAAAGAGTCCAGTGCAAGCTAAAGGTTTAACACCGTTAAGAGACTTTTCATAAATACATGTAAAAGAAATCTACATAAAAAGTATTAGACGGGTTTGGGACATTTTCTGAGGTTAATGGCTGGGTGACGCATCTGCCATAGCTCTTCCAGAGCCATCTGCATCAATGGCCTCAACCCTTATGCAAAGCCAGCCATCTTTATCCAGGACACTCTGCGTCTCCTCCTCCATGTCCAAGTATCCCATGAAGATGTGACGACCCCACAGACACTTGGTGGAAAAGGCTCTCCTCGATAAGCATCCTGAGACGGTCTGCTCACAGCTGAAAAGACAAAGGCCACATTATAGAAGCCATCACTTGTTCCTGAATCATCCTCAGACACGTTAATAAGGAAGGAACCAAGGTCCGCAAGCTCACCTGGGTATTGGATCATCATTTGGATGTCCTATGCCATGCACCCCACAGGTTTCGTTAAAGCCGTACAGCCGGAGCATCTTCAGGCCTAGTTTCCAGAAGAATTCCATGGTTTCTGAAGGGGCCACACTTGTTCCTGAATAGCAGAACGCACAATGGTTCAACCCAAGAGCTGCACGAGCAGGATTGGAAACCAGGAGCTTGGAAAGGAAATTCAGAGGGAGCTGGTAAAACCTGTCCATGTAGTCCCTGTAAGAGGAGGCAGTCACCATTAGAGGCCACACAGCCAGGCCGTCCGCTACACTCAACTGAAACTGCCACCAACGACCTCCTAACTGCTAAAAAACACGGCCACTATTCTATTCTCCTCCTGCTTGCCTCTCGGCTGCTTTTGACACTGTTGACCACCCCCTCCTTCTACAGACCCTCAACTCTCTGGGTCTCGGTGACACTGCACTTGCTTGGGTTGACTATTTATCCAACAGGTCCTTCTGTGTGTCCTTTGCTGGTAACTCCTCCTCTTCATTGCCTCTATCTGTTGGGTGTTCAAGGCTCTGTCCTTGGTCCTCTGCTCTTTTCCATCTACACCTCCTCCCTGGGCAAAATCATCAACAGCTTTGGTTTTAATTACCACCTCTACGCTGATGACACTCAGATCTACCTCTCTACCCCTGATCTCTCTCCCCCTGTCCTTTCAAAAGTCAGTGACTGTTTATCTGGCATCTCCTCCTGGATGGCCTCCCACCACCTAAAGATCAACATGTCAAAGACTGAGCTCCTACTTATTCCTCCCTCCAATGCCTCCCCACCTCCTGACTTCTCTATCACGGTGGAGGGTATCACCATCTCCCCATCAAACCAAGTTCGCTGTCTTGGAGTTACACTGGACTCTGCTCTTTCCTTCATCCCCACATCAAGTCTCTTTCCTCCTCCTGCCGATACCAACTGCGTAATATTTCCAGAATTCGGCCATTTCTTACCGCTGTCACCACAAAACAACTCATACACGCCCTGGTAATCTCCCGACTCGACTATTGCAATAATCTCTTATCTGGCCTCCCTCTGTCCCGCCTCTCCCCCTACAATCCATCCTGAACGCCTCCGCCAGGCTAATTCACCTCACCCGCCGCTCTGTCTCTGCTGCTCCCCTCTGCGAGTCCCTTCACTGGCTCCCCATCCACTGCAGAATTAAGTTCAAAATCCTTATCCTTACCTACAAAATCCTCACTAACTCAGCGCCCACTACCTGTCCTCACTAATCACCAAATACACCCCAGCCGCTCCCTAAGGTCAAACAGTGACCTGCGCCTAGCTTCTCCCCGCATCACCTCTTCCCATGATAGACTGCAGGATTTCTCACGCGCAGCCCCCACTCTCTGGAACGCTCTCCCTCGTGCTGTCAGACTTTCCCCTAACTTCTCTTCCTTCAAACGCTCCCTGAAAACATTCCTATTTAGGGAAGCCTACCACCCAACTCACTGACGCAACCATCAATCACTCTCACCTTACAGTCCTCTCCTCCTGTTTCCAACCCCAACCCTCCCAGATTGTGAGTTCCTACGGGAATAGGGCCCTCATCTCCTCCTTACTGTTTGTCAAATGTTGTTCAATGTATTGTAACCCTGTCTGTACTGTGCTTATTGTACAGCGCTGCGGAATATGCTGGCGCTTTATAAATTAATAATAATAATAATCCAGAGGTCTAGAGTAGGTCACACCAGGAATAGGGTAGGAGTTCTAGTAGAAGCCACTCCGACAGCTCCTCAAAGCAATGAGCATCAATCAAGACTAACATTTACTGGAGGTCACTAAATGCACATTATGTTCCACAAATTATCTTCTGTATCCAGCTCAGCACTCCGTCTCAGAATACCAATGCGTGCGGTCACCCTTCTCCAAGCACCTTCACTAAAACCGACACCCCCCACATGTCCATCTACCTGCATGCAATATGCACAAGCACAACCTGGATTCCACCTGGGCCCTGTAGATGATACTCACCTCCAGGACACACAGGTCTTCCTGTAAAGGGTTTCCTGTCCTATGGTTTGGACATGTTCAAGCAGTCTACCTCGAGCTTGTCTGAGCAGGTTTAGATGGATCCATTCATTAGAAAGAGGTGAGGATGTTGCAGAAGATACTTCCAGGGATTCCCACTGCCTCTTTACCTTTTCCCAGAAAGTTCGGCATCCAAGAAATATGGTGGGACGAGAATGGCGGAGCACAGAGATCAACAAGCTCTGAGGAAAGACTTCATGAAAGAGGGAAACCAGAGACCACCACAATTCCCTGGTACCCACAAAGCACTTACCTCTGGGCCATTGGATTCTGCAAAATACGTGGTGCCCCCACAACAGAGAGGAAGCCAGAGGTCCATCAGTTGAACGGTCAGGTCATTCAGGGGCTGGTAACTGACCACCACCTCATTTGGCCCCAAATTAAGATGGTCACAGACTGCGTGAGCCATCCAGGTTATCTGCGGAGAGGAACAGACGCGCCAATAAAAAGGAACAGCATTAAGAAGATGTGGCCCTCAATGTGGAGGAGACGCCTGCCCCCCCCCCCAATATCAGCTGATGTACATCAATACAAAAGCAGCATAATCCCTGCAAACTCTGAAGGAACAGCCCGAGCTCTTCCTAGACACCAAGCCTGCTAAAACTTCATATCAAATCCTCCAAAAATACCCAGGACCTGTGTCACGGAATGGACCTGAGCGCTCCTTCCAGCGAGCCGCCTGACTAAAAACCAGTTTTAAAGATCATTTTTTCCTTTTATATTTCGGTTGTGCGTTTAAGTGTATGGACATTTTATTTCATGTCTAGATGTGGTTTTACTGGTGTGGTTTTTATTAGAGTGTGATGTATTAACATGTATCCTGTATTGTATGAGGGCATTCAAGTCTGGACGTGTCTGAGGGCATTCAAGTCTGGACGTGTCTGAGGGCATTCAAGTCTGGACGTGTCTGAGGGCATTCAAGTCTGGACGTGTCTGAGGGCATTCAAGTCTGGACGTGTCTGAGGGCATTCAAGTCTGGACGTGTCTGAGGGCATTCAAGTCTGGACGTGTCTGAGGGCATTCAAGTCTGGACGTGTCTGAGGGCATTCAAGTCTGGACGTGTCTGAGGGCATTCAAGTCTGGACGTGTCTGAGGGCATTCAAGTCTGGACGTGTCTGAGGGCATTCAAGTCTGGACGTGTCTGAGGGCATTCAGTCTGGACGTGTCTGAGGGCATTCAAGTCTGGACGTGTCTGAGGGCATTCAAGTCTGGACGTGTCTGAGGGCATTCAAGTCTGGACGTGTCTGAGGGCATTCAAGTCTGGACGTGTCTGAGGGCATTCAAGTCTGGACGTGTCTGAGGGCATTCAAGTCTGGACGTGTCTGAGGGCATTCAAGTCTGGACGTGTCTGAGGGCATTCAAGTCTGGACGTGTCTGAGGGCATTCAAGTCTGGACGTGTCTGAGGGCATTCAAGTCTGGACGTGTCTGAGGGCATTCAAGTCTGGACGTGTCTGAGGGCATTCAAGTCTGGACGTGTCTGAGGGCATTCAAGTCTGGACGTGTCTGAGGGCATTCAAGTCTGGACGTGTCTGAGGGCATTCAAGTCTGGACGTGTCTGAGGGCATTCAAGTCTGGACGTGTCTGAGGGCATTCAAGTCTGGACGTGTCTGAGGGCATTCAAGTCTGGACGTGTCTGAGGGCATTCAAGTCTGGACGTGTCTGAGGGCATTCAAGTCTGGACGTGTCTGAGGGCATTCAAGTCTGGACGTGTCTGAGGGCATTCAAGTCTGGACGTGTCTGAGGGCATTCAAGTCTGGACGTGTCTGAGGGCATTCAAGTCTGGACGTGTCTGAGGCATTCAAGTCTGGACGTGTCTGAGGGCATTCAAGTCTGGACGTGTCTGAGGGCATTCAAGTCTGGACGTGTCTGAGGGCATTCAAGTCTGGACGTGTCTGAGGGCATTCAAGTCTGGACGTGTCTGAGGGCATTCAAGTCTGGACGTGTCTGAGGGCATTCAAGTCTGGACGTGTCTGAGGGCATTCAAGTCTGGACGTGTCTGAGGGCATTCAAGTCTGGACGTGTCTGAGGGCATTCAAGTCTGGACGTGTCTGAGGGCATTCAAGTCTGGACGTGTCTGAGGGCATTCAAGTCTGGACGTGTCTGAGGGCATTCAAGTCTGGACGTGTCTGAGGGCATTCAAGTCTGGACGTGTCTGAGGGCATTCAAGTCTGGACGTGTCTGAGGGCATTCAAGTCTGGACGTGTCTGAGGGCATTCAAGTCTGGACGTGTCTGAGGGCATTCAAGTCTGGACGTGTCTGAGGGCATTCAAGTCTGGACGTGTCTGAGGGCATTCAAGTCTGGACGTGTCTGAGGGCATTCAAGTCTGGACGTGTCTGAGGGCATTCAAGTCTGGACGTGTCTGAGGGCATTCAAGTCTGGACGTGTCTGAGGGCATTCAAGTCTGGACGTGTCTGAGGGCATTCAAGTCTGGACGTGTCTGAGGGCATTCAAGTCTGGACGTGTCTGAGGGCATTCAAGTCTGGACGTGTCTGAGGGCATTCAAGTCTGGACGTGTCTGAGGGCATTCAAGTCTGGACGTGTCTGAGGGCATTCAAGTCTGGACGTGTCTGAGGGCATTCAAGTCTGGACGTGTCTGAGGGCATTCAAGTCTGGACGTGTCTGAGGGCATTCAAGTCTGGACGTGTCTGAGGGCATTCAAGTCTGGACGTGTCTGAGGGCATTCAAGTCTGGACGTGTCTTTGTGTTGTGTGTGTAAAAGGAGCTGCCCAAACCTTGTAATAAATCAGTCTCTGTTTTGAAGTCATACAGCTTCGTCTGGTGAGTTCTTCCAGGGAATATCATATTGCACCTAGAAGACACTCAGCGGCCTTCTACATCACGTCTATCCCAGGAAAAGGAGCCTCAAGTCAGCCCAGCAGCCACCTCCATACCAAGAGGTCGGTAGATCAGGCTGCTCGAGATGCCGAGTGCCGAGCCACTCAGTAGTCGGGCCAGACACCATCAAGGGGGTCAGATAGGAGCAGGACCACAGGCGGACACTCCATTCCGTCACAACCTGCAATCTGCTAGACCAAGACCCCCCCCAGAGGAGGCTATGATGAAGAGTAGGAGACTGTTCAAATGCAATGCCTGTAAGAGAAAGATCTGGAATCCCACCGGTCACATCTTCATGCAACTCTACCACCTTCTGTGCAGGGTTCAAGTCTACCCCGCGCGGCCAATTTATTAGGTACACCTCAGCTGTGCACACAAACTGTTTGTGCCACATCATGTGGCAAGTTTGGGTCCAAAATACAGAACAACCTTCTCGTTATCAGTTTAGTCAAACCACTCAGAGGTGATAATGGGAAAGGGCAAAGATCTAATGACCTTTGAACATGCCATTATCGTAAGTGCAGGACGAGCTGGACAAAGCGTCTGAGACAGCAGTTGTCCTGAGCTTCTTGAACTACAATCTTATTGAGAATGGTGCAAGGATCAAAAATTGAAAGTCAGTGGCACTAGTGTGGAAGGAAATCGCTTGGGGGGGGGGGTCAGGAAGTCAACAGACCGGCCAATGATACCCAAGTGACGTCAGAATGCAACCTCACAAAATCCATCTCGCATCCGTGAAGAAACAGGAGAACTCACCTTGTGGCCACAACAAACGCCAGCACTGGACCATTGTAGACTGGAAAAAGTTCACTTGGTCACAGGAGTCAGGATTTGGAATAAGCAACATGAATCTATGGACCAGTCATGTCTGACTACAACTGTGCAAAGCCGGTGGGGGGAGGGGGGGCTTGGGTTTCCTTGGCACACGTTGGGTCCCTTGATTGCACATCAAAATGCCAGAGTGTACATAAACATTGTTGCTGACCAAGAGCATCCATTCACGTTGAGTTTATCCTCAGGCAGATGGTCCCTTCCAGCAGGTGCACAAAGCCTGCATCACTGCTGTTCACAAAGCATGACTAGGACTTGACTTTGCTGCAGTGGACACCCAGTCCAGAGATCTCCGATTGAACATTTGTGGGATTCGCTCCATGTCCAAACCTGTCAAATTTCAGGAACTGCGCGACACTGCTCTGCATCGCACACAATACATAAACGCTTTCCTCTCCTTGCTGAATCCAGGTAGTTTGAAGGCCAAGGAGGCTCAACACGCTACTAGATGGTGTTACGGATTCCAGTACCCAAGCTCGTACTTCTGTCCTAGCTGGTGCCCCTTCCGCTGTACCAGGAGGTGATCGTACCCCCATAGACTGAGATCAATCCTTGCCGATTGCTTTATTCTGGCTCAACAGTTCCAGCCAACCATTTCAAAAGTAAGACTCGCCTCTGTGTTCCCCATTTCAAAGACAAAGACAGACACAGACAAAGACAGACACAGACAAAGACAGACACAGACAAAGACAGACACAGACAAAGACAGACACAGACAAAGACAGACACAGACAAAGACAGACACAGACAAAGACAGACACAGACAAAGACAGACACAGACAAAGACAGACACAGACAAAGACAGACACAGACAAAGACAGACACAGACAAAGACAGACACAGACAAAGACAGACACAGACAAAGACAGACACAGACAAAGACAGACACAGACAAAGACAGACACAGACAAAGACAGACACAGACAAAGACAGACACAGACAAAGACAGACACAGACAAAGACAGACACAGACAAAGACAGACACAGACAAAGACAGACACAGACAAAGACAGACACAGACAAAGACAGACACAGACAAAGACAGACACAGACAAAGACAGACACAGACAAAGACAGACACAGACAAAGACAGACACAGACAAAGACAGACACAGACAAAGACAGACACAGACAAAGACAGACACAGACAAAGACAGACACAGACAGACACAGACAAACACAGACACAGACAGACACAGACAGACACAGACAGACACAGACAGACACACACTGCCCTGGGCCCCAGACAGAGGAAATGCTGGGATATACAGTTCAAGCCAGTTTCTGGTGGAGGGGGGGGGGTGGAAGCAGACAAATTGTGAGATTGTAAGCTCTTGCGCAGGGTCCTCTCCTACTGGTCTATGTCCAACTTGCATGCATATGGCTATTCTGGCTTACCCATTGTACAGCGTCATGGAACTTGTTAGGACTTTATAAAAAACCTGGAACACACAGCACCTAAATACTGGGGAAGACGTCAGGGAATCGAAACATGAAAATCCAACCGACATTGCTGTGTCTGTTCCATCAGGGTTACCTAATAAAGTGTCCAGACCTTGTATATATTGACCCCCAGCAAAGCACCCCATTCCCTTTACCAGTGGTACACACATTGTCGTGACTCAGCATGACCCCTCGGACATCTTCAGTGACCCTGCAGCATACATTACGGCACAGCACTGGTTGGCTTTTTGGGATTCCATGACCTCGTTCAGACACACATCGTCAAGATCTGTCCCCAGGGCTAGGAAGGCGTCCCACTGTATGGAGGACACCAAAAAAAAAACAAAAAAAAAACACAAAAACTTAAGCATGATGCACATGCCATTTGGCTGGTCACCTTGGTAAGTCAAGGTTTACTTAACTCATCCAGGAGAACAGCTATGTACTAGGAGCTTAGGGAGCACTGAGGCCACTGTAAGTAGGAGGCCATGAACTTACCGTAAACAGCGACTTGCTGATGGCTTCCAGGTGTCCTTTACACTGTATGATCACCTTCACTTGGGGTAAATTGTCCAGGACCTGAAGATAAATCAGAAACACAAAGCGGCGACTCCCAAACGCACAGTCCAAAAGGTTTACCCCACAAAGCAGCCATTATTATTAATTTATATAGCGCCAGCATATTCTGCAGCGCTGTACAATAGGGTTATAAAACATTGAACAACCGGTACAGGAGGAAACAAGGCCCTATTCCTGTGGGAACGCACAATCTAGAAGAGTTGGGGGTAGAGGTGGGAACGATGGACTGCAAGGTGGGAGCGATGGACTGCAAGGTGGGAGCGATGGACTGCAAGGTGGGAGCGATGGACTGCAAGGTGGGAGCGATGGACTGGTTGCGTCAGTGAGTCGGCTTCCCTATTTAGGAATGTCTTTGAGAGTCTGACCGTATGAGGGAGAGCGATCCAGAGGATGGGCGCTGCGTGTGAGAAGTCCTGCAGTGTATCATGGGAAGAGGTGATGTGGGGAGAAGTTAGGCGCACCCGCTCATGGACAAGAGGTCTGGAGCTTCCCAATCACCTGCAGGATCTTCTCCAGCTGTCCAGGATCCTGTACGATGACTACCTGAGCCTTTGAGCGTATCGCCACCTCCTGGCAGAATGAAGCTGAGCAGGATGGGTCAACCCCAACAGCCAAACCCCTGAGGAGCAAAACATTACAGGAAAGATTATGCCACAGAACAGGGCCGGCCCGACAATGGTGCTGAGCGGTGCAGCGGCGCCAGAAATTCTGTGGCAGTAAATTTCAGCCACCGGCGCCACTGCTGCGCTCTGTACGTTTTTTTTCCTTTTACAATCGGCGCAGCGGCAGATCCTGCGGCCGTCGCGTTTCTTTAATGAGTGGCAGCCTGCATGAGTATCTGCTGCTCGCCTGAGACCCATCCTCCAGCCTGCCGCGAACGAGATCACGTGAACTCCACGATCTCGCGGTAGGCTGGAGGGTGGATCCCAGGTGTGCGGCAGATACTCATGCAGGCTGCCACTCATTGAAAGTAACGCGGCGGCCGCAGGATCTGCCCCTCGGAGGGGCCTGGCAGAGGTGAGCCTGGGTATGTGATGCTGGGCTCTGTTATATACACACCTCACATTACTGTATCGCAGAGCTCCACAGCAAGAAAATTCTAATGTACTGTGTGAGTGTGAATTTTATTGCTGTGATGCACTGTGATACGCTCATACACGCTGCGTGGTTTTTTTTTGGGGGGGGGGGCAGCATTTCATCCTTCGCTCCAGGCAGCACAAGGTCTTGGGCCGGCCCGGCCACAGAACATGCATCTCCTGAAACTACACAACATCTGCTGCACAGTGAGCACCTTACCCGGCCAAAATGGATCCAATCTCTGCCATGAACCACTCTGGAGATGTGCATCCAAGAATCAAGACCCCATGGAAACGCTGCAGCCCCAGCTAACAAAAAATCCAAAAACAGGATTAGACAGCTCAGGTGGGGCGATATACGATGCAAAGAATACTGGTTCCTGGAGGAGGACAGGCTACCGAGACCACCAGATCTCCCACTAGTAGAGGTCATGCTCCTCAAACAATGAACCGGGTGCTCACAAATATCTGATTTACAACATGTCCTATAGCTGCAGCTTTGTAATGCTGAGCTGACCGACTCGAGCGCCTGATCCAGACAGTTTGACATTTGAAATTAAAAGCTTTTAAAAGGGTGACGGGAGGCTTCCAGAGAACATCTCCATTCTCTGGATCAGATGGAGGAGACCCAATCCATACAGATCATGAAGGAACAGCTAGTCAAACCAACCCCTAGGGAATGGAGGCAAACTGCACTTCCAGGCCGCCTGTACCCTGGAGGACCTGCACGAACCTGAAACCATTGCATCAGATACTTTTGCACCACTTACCGGGGAGAATCCCACCGATTCTAAATTGTAAAAGGTGTCCAGACCGGAAGGACAGACTAGAGGGACCCTCCTGCAGATCACTGCATCTGGGGAAACTATGGATTGAAAGTTGTGCCACGTGGCTTTATGGAGTGTCCCTAGGAAAGCCACGGGGCTCAGGAATGGCATCCAGTATGGCCAACATGTGAAGGAAAAGCACAAAGGCTCCTCATCCACAGAGTAAACCCATGAAGCTCCTGGTGAATTTTTAGAATCTTATGCCTCAGCCCAGGACAGCTGGTCTCGCAGACCAAATTTCCTGAGCGTTCTCGGAGCCGGCCACTTTCCAGACAGTACGGGGTGGGAGGAGCGAGAGAAACCAGAGTTGACAACATTCACACTTTGAGATGTGAGGGAAAGGGAAGTGGTCCTGCCTCTGTCCTTATAAAAGTGTATTTTGTGGTGAATTTCCCAGGAGTCCAGCTTTCTTCTGCGCCCCTTGGCTTTGGGCATGCGCACAGACTTAATACAAAGCGGTGACTGCTGAAACCTGATCGTTCACACGTTGAAAGACTCAAAAACCGAGAAACCGATCAACACCTTGAGAATTTCACAGTGACGGCCTGTAGAAGCGACCCTGGACCTCCACCTCAATACAAGCAGCCGCGGGAATATCTGAAGGCCTCACCCCGATAAGCGGTAATGAGGATCTGATGAATCCACTGAAGTATTGGCAGACAAGGAGCTTGACAAGAACAGACTTTACTCGGCAGCAGCTTCCATCTTACAATGGCTGCCACCCCCGCCCCCTGATCACATGACTGTTAACTGTTTCCTAACATGCAGAATGAACCAGGCATAACTATAATACACTTTATACATAACATGAAGCAAACACATCATTACAGGATCAGCAGGAGAAAGCTGTCCCGCAAGGTTTTTACCCTCTACGCGAGGGCCGATTAATTATGCCATAGGAAATAACGTATGTGGTCACACATCGCGTTTCAATCTATGAGACTTTGTCAAGAGTTCCACTTGTAAGTGATGTGACCTCCCCTGGTTACGCCATGTCCTCACATTGATCCTCTCCCACACCTGAAGGGGGACAATATGGTGGATCAGCTAGATATGTACTAGCTTGTCTTCATGTGTGGTGGGTACCGTGATGGTGGGGATACAGGGATGTGAAGGGTGTTTACAGAGATACAGCCAGAATTAGAGTGTCAATGCACAGGGGGGGGGGTCAAATCAGGAATTTATCTGCCATCCTCATCTCTGGGGACCACCCTGAAACCAAGCCTACTATCCCAGTGTGCTCCACTGAGGGACTCGAGAACCCTCACCCTGAATACATTGTGTGACTGCTTTGCTGAAGCTTGCAGACATAGAGGACCTGACCACACCAAAAGGCATGTCTGGGTCGCAGAGCTGACAAGCAACTCACCTTCAGGAGTGACCGGGCCACAGAGCGTGTCTGACACTCATACTCTGCATAGGTGATCTTTGTCCATTTATCTGCCCGCTTCACACAAAGCGCCCTCCGCTGGTCCCAACGCCTCACTGACTGGCTGAAGAACTGAGGTACTGTGAGTGGAGGACGCTGCTCGGAAACATGCCGTGTCCTCAGCTTGACAGCTCCATCTCTTCGTACAGTCCAAAGCTTCTCTGCTGGGGCCAAGCACCAACCATCATCTGAAACCGAGCATTTTCCAAGGAAAAGGGAGTTAGACCACACAGGGAATAACGTCATCACTGCAAGAACAAGAGCAGGATAACCCGAGAATGCTCTGTAACATGTGAGGCTCCGCATTACCACACCGGAAACATGTTAATTACTGAAAGGGGAGCACTAGGAAACATGACCCCAGGACACCCACCCTGTGAAAGCATAAGGAGCATTTCCAGGCACAATTATATAGAAGTGCGTTCCTTCTCACCTGTGCGATTGTGACCAGAAAAGAGAGTCTTGCTTTTAGAGTCCAGGTTGTCTTGAGGTTGGATATTGAGGTCTTCAACTCTGCCATTTTCACCCAAATGCTCATCCCCACCACCGCAAGGTTCCACCTCGCCCAAATGCTCATCCCCACCGCCACAAGGCTCCGCCTCGCCCAAATGCTCATCCCCACCGCCACAAGGTTCCACCTCGCCCAAATGCTCATCCCCACCGCCACAAGGTTCCACCTCGCCCAAATGCTCATCCCCACCACCACAAGGTTCCACCTCGCCCAAATGCTCATCCCCACCGCCACAAGGTTCCACCTCGCCCAAATGCTCATCCCCACAAGGCTCAGTCTTGCCCAAATGCTCATCCCCGCAAGGTTCCGCCTCGCCCAAATGCTCATCCCCACCGCTGCAAGGTTCCACCTTGCCCAAATGCTCATCCCCACCGCCGCAAGGCTCCGCCTCGCCCAAATGTTCATCCCCGCAAGGTTCCACCTCACCCAAATGGTCATCCCCACCGCCGCAAGGCTCAGCCTCGCCCAAATGCTCATCCCCACTGCCGCAAGGTTCCACCTCGCCCAAATGCTCATCCCCACTGCCGCAAGGTTCCACCTCGCCCAAATGCTCATCCCCGCCACCGCAAGGCTCTACCTCGCCCAAATGCTCATCCCCGCCACCGCAAGGTTCCACCTCGCCCAAATGCTCATCCCCGCCACCGCAAGGTTCCACCTCGCCCAAATGCTCAACCCCGCCACCGCAAGGTTCCACCTCGCCCAAATGCTCATCCCTGCCACCGCAAGGTTCCACCTCGCCCAAATGCTCACCCCCCCCACCGCAAGGCTCTGCCTCACCCAAATGCTCAACCCCGCCACCGCAAGGTTCCACCTCGCCCAAATGCTCATCCCCGCCACCGCAAGGCTCCGCCTCGCCCAAATGCTCATCCCCGCCACCGCAAGGCTCCGCCTCGCCCAAATGGCAAGGCTCCTCAATGCCTTGTACTTCACTTTCTGAGATGTTCACATAGCTGCAACAAGAAAATTTAAAGGTCGATTAGTGCATCCCCATGGAGAAATTCAATACTCAGTGAGATCTCCTGCTCCTGTAAATAAGCTGCAAGGAGCAGCTTTACTGCAGCATTCCAGCAGCCAGGGATTTGTCAGAATACAGTGAGAGCTGTGGGGTCAGTCACTGCTGTACAGGGATAAGATTCAGAGGGTTATAATGAGTGTAAATCCCTGTACAGTACAGATACAAGGTGTCGCTGTAATTGCCACACACAGGCATTATGCGGCACATACAGATACAAGGTGTTGCTGTAATTGCCATACACCGGCATTATGCGGCACATACAGATACAAGGTGTTGCTGTAATTGCCATACACCGGCATTATGCGGCACATACAGATACAAGGTGTTGCTGTAATTGCCATACACCGGCATTATGCAGCACATACAGATACAAGGTGTCACTGTAATTGCCATACACAGGCATTATGCAGCACATACAGATACAAGGTGTTGCTGTAATTGCCATACACCGGCATTATGCAGCACATACAGATACAAGGTGTTGCTGTAATTGCCATACACCGGCATTATGCAGCACATACAGATACAAGGTGTTGCTGTAATTGCCATACACCGGCATTATGCGGCACATACAGATACAAGGTGTCGCTGTAATTGCCATACACAGGCATTATGCGGCACAGATACAAGGTGTTGCTGTAATTACCATACACCGGCATTATGCGGCACATACAGATACAAGGTGTTGCTGTAATTGCCATACACAGGCATTATGCAGCACATACAGATACAAGGTGTCACTGTAATTTGCCATAACAGGCATTATGCAGCACATACAGATACAAGGTGTCACTGTAATTGCCATACACAGGCATTATGCGGCACATACAGATACAAGGTGTCGCTGTAATTGCCATACACAGGCATTATGCGGCACATACAGATACAAGGTGTTGCTGTAATTGCCATACACAGGAATTATGCAGCACATACAGATACAAGGTGTTGCTGTAATTACCATATACCGGCATTATGCGGCACATACAGATATTGCATTGCTAATCTCATTCTGATCACTACAAATCCCTATAACCATTTTATTATCTGTCTGCAGCACATTTACTGCATCTGCCTGTATGCTGATCATGCAGACCCTGTGTAAGCAGGTCTGCATTAATCCTAAACAGTTTCATAATTTATAACTTTTCAGCGACAATAATCCCAAGTAATAAACGGGACGTGTAAATTTGCCTTTTTCCGCTGTTTAAGGTTCCTTTGAAGGTGGAAGAGATTAGTGACTAAACCTGAATTACCCATTTTATCAGCCTGGCTTTACAGGGGTTAATAGTTACACATCCCAGGTTTTTTATTTTCGTTGAAACGCTCTTGGTAGTGCGAGAGTTAAACGGAAGGTAATCACAGATAGGAGATTGGTAGTTACTAGGAGGGGGCACATGGGACGGCTGGTAGTAAGAGGGATACGGCTGCCATACCTGTCCTCGGTGTCGGACTCCGCAGAGGACATGTTGCCTGGAATGAGAGAAGCAGATGTCATTGTGCCAAGCGCTTTCCCACAAATACAACGGCGCAAGATTAGGGCAATGTGGGATTGTTATGGAGGACATTTAGGGGTCTCCCCTTGACTTCCCAAAAATACAAGTGTATAAAAACATGAAGGCATCGACAGACAACTAGCAGCACCAATAATCAAAACAAATCCCCTCTCCATGCGCACACCGTGCCCCACGAGTCGCCCCATTTACTTCATTTTTACTGCCAAGAGGCGCCAAACAAGCACCAGATCATGCTCCAATGAGCTGCTATCGGCTCCCTATCGGCCCATGAAAAGGAAGCGCCGTCATCGGCATGGCCTCCTGGAGTCAGTGTTGCCCCTTGCAAGATCACGTGGGGTCAGCAGGAAACTGGGAACCACCTGTACCAGTGCCCTGAAGTTGCAAGAGGCGGCTGATCCACCACGGGACCAGAGACCGGTACAGATTCTAAGGGGGAGTCTGAGCCCCAGGCTGAGAGATCAATATATTATGGACCATATTACATAGCTGGTGCTAACTTAACCAGAGCTGCTGTAACGTCCCAGAGCCATTATAGCCTATGGAGGATTTACGTTAACAACAGCTCTGGTTAAGTTAGCACCAACATTGTAATATGGCCCTACATGTATAACGGACGACCGCTCACACGCCCTCTGGCCGCCAAGCACAGGAACCGGACGCAGCCGCCGAAACAAGAGTGCGACTCATTTGGAACAGGAACAGCAGCGCCATCATTAACATGTACGGTAGTTACATACAGCATTTAACAGAGCATATATTCAGGGTGTGCGGGTGTGTTTTTAGGGGTTCCTCCATATATTCAGGGTGTGCGGGTGTGTTTTTAGGGGCTCCTCCATATATTCAGGGTGTGCGGGTGTCTTTTTTAGGGGTTCCTCCATATATTCAGGGTGTGCGGGTGTGTTTTTAGGGGCTCCTCCATATATTCAGGGTGTGTGGGTGTGTTTTATTCGACTCCTCCATATATTCAGGGTGTGCGGGTGTGTTTTTAGGGGTTCCTCCATATATTCAGGATGTGCGGGTGTGTTTTTAGGGGCTCCGCCATATATTCAGGGTGTGCGGGTGTGTTTTTAGGGGTTCCTCCATATATTCAGGGTGTGTGGGTGTCTTTTTAGGGGTTCCTCCATATATTCAGGGTGTGCGGGTGTCTTTTTAGGGGTTCCTCCATATATTCAGGGTGTGTGGGTGTCTTTTTAGGGGTTCCTCCATATATTCAGGGTGTGCGGGTGTCTTTTTAGGGGTTCCTCCATATATTCAGGGTGTGCGGTGTCTTTTTAGGGGTTCCTCCATATATTCAGGGTGTGTGGGTGTGTTTTATTCGACTCCTCCATATATTCAGGGTGTGCGGGTGTCTTTTTAGGGGCTCCTCCATATATTCAGGGTGTCCTTGTAAGCCAGAATATTTCCCCACCACATACCCTATACTATGTCTCGACTAGTAAGCAGAAAGATCTTTATTGCAGGACACACCGGGTACATTTATATAAAGCTGTCCCCATTGTCCACCCTCAGACATCCTGGCACCGAGTCACCACTGCCCCGAGCCATCGTACAATTATCCCACAAGACAGAGGCGAGTATTCTGACATTTTTCTTCTTTAGCCGATAACCAGGGCCGGAGTTGCACCTCAGGAGCCTGTAGGCACAGAAACGTTAAGCGCCCCTACCCCCCCCCCCCCCCCCCAAAAAAAAAATAAAAAAAAAAATGAAACATGCCAAAATTACTATTTAAATTTGAGGAAAGCTAAAAAAAAAAAAAAATAATAATTCAAGTCAAATCAAGAGGCAGAATCTGTTGCCTTACTTGAATTCGTTACAGTTACAAGTATTTAGCGGGGCGCCAACAAATTCCATAGCGCTGTACAATGGGAAAAACAGAACAAATAATACATATATATTTACACACATACGGAACAGAATGAGGGAGGACCCTGCCCCAGAGCTTACAATCTAAGAGGAGAGGGGACCCTGCTCCAGAGCTTACAATCTAAGAGGAGAGGGGACCCTGCCCCAGAGCTTACAATCTAAGAGGAGGGGGGACCCTGCTCCCAGAGCTTACAATCTAAGAGGAGAGGGGACCCTGCCCCAGAGCTTACAATCTAAGAGGAGAGGGGACCCTGCCCCAGAGCTTACAATCTAAGAGGAGGAGAGGGGACCCTGCTCCAGAGCTTACAATCTAAGAGGAGAGAGGACCCTGCTCCAGAGCTTACAATCTAAGAGGAGAGGGGACCCTGCCCCAGAGCTTACAATCTAAGAGGAGAGAGGGGACCCTGCCCCAGAGCTTACAATCTAAGAGGAGAGGGGACCCTGCTCCAGAGCTTACAATCTAAGAGAGAGGAGGACCCTGCTCCAGAGCTTACAATCTAAGAGGAGAGGGGACCCTGCCCCAGAGCTTACAATCTAAGAGGAGAGAGGACCCTGCCCCAGAGTTTACAATCTAAGAGGAGAGGGGACCCTGCCCCAGAGCTTACAATCTAAGAGGAGAGGGGACCCTGCTCCAGAGCTTACAATCTAAGAGGAGAGGGGACCCTGCCCCAGAGCTTACAATCTAAGAGGAGGGTGACACATTAAGTGAGGCTGAATAGGGCATTTGAAGTAGCGGGGGGGGGGGGTGCAGGAGACCTGTGTGTAAAGTATTTTATATTCAAAATTCTAAGTAATTGAAATCTGCAATTCACTGCTTCTTCTCTTCCCCTCAATTGTCCTTACGCCATCGGTCCCAAACCGTATACCTCGGCGTCCGCTAACTCGTGTCTGTCCCCGCTAACTCGTGTCTGTCCCACCTGATCACGTCCCTAGGCTAATTCTTTAAACCTGTTCCAGATTACATATTGATACCCATAGAAATCATGGAATGGGAAGAAGTTACTAGATCTATTGATGTTATCTTATATGAAACGAGTTGTTACACAGGTTTCCTGATTGGATCAGACATCCTCCATGCGGCTTGTGAAGAATATAAATAATGCTCTATTCCTGAATACAATTTGAAAGACATAGAAGCGCGTTTGTGTCATTTTCATTTTCCATGAGCGCGCTCATTCATTGCCTCCATGTATGAGGGACCAGAACAGAGATCGGACACCTGTAATCGACATGGGGTCTCCTTGTCCCCCCATCAGACTGAATGGGAAGAGGAGCAAGAAATGTGCAGTGGGGGATCATGGAGTGAGCTGATGGACAAATCTGATGTTGCAGGGGATGGAGTTTCATAGAAAAGGTTCAGCTCGAGTGAAGTCTTGAAGGCGAAAGTTGGGGGTGCAGGTACGAGTAGCTGATAGCATCAGCTCATTGGCCGAGCGAAGTGGTCCAGATGGGATGTACCTGCTAATAAGGGAGAGGCTGTAGGTAGGGGCGCGGTTATGGAGAGCTTTGTATGTGACCAATAGAATGAATTGGATTCTAAAGGAAACAGGAGCCAGTGTAGAGTGACAGATGTGAGGTGTGAGAGGTGCAGGAGGTGAGGCGTATGAGTCTGGCACAGGTGTTCATTACAGACTGCAGAGGAAGAATCTGGGATCTCTTAAGGCCAGCGAGAAGGAGGTTACAGTAGTCAAGGCGGGAGATAAGGGATTGGATGAGCATTTTAGTAGAGTCTGGATTAAGAAAGGACGATGTGTGCAATGTTTTTTAGGTGGAAGTAGCAAGATTTGGTTAGAGGCTGAATGTGAGGAGTAAAGGATAGATTGGAGTCCAGGAGGAGCCTGAGTGGTAGAAGTAATGGTGGCACTATTCACCTGAAGGGTAATTGGTGCAGTAATGGAGGTTTTAGAGCAGTGTTTCCCAAACCTCTCCTTGGGACCCTCAACCAGGGCAGATTTTTCAGATCACCTTGGGTAAAAGCAGACTGAATCCTGCAATCACTGAGCAGCGAATCATATCACCTGTGCTCTGCTTCAGATACCTGGAAAATCTGGCGAGGTGGAGGGTCCCGAGGACAGGTTTGGGAAACAATGTTTTAGAGGGAGGGAAGAGGAGATGTTCAGTTTTCAAAAATAAGATTTAGGAAATGGGAAGTGATCCAGTCCAAGACAGCTGATTGGAGGAGAGAGATCGAGAGACGAAAAGGTAGATTTGGGCATCATCAGCATAGAGGTGATAATGGAATCCATAGGAAGAGATGAGGTTGTCCAAAGAGGCGGTATATACAGTAGAGCGAGAAGAGTAGGGGACCCAGAACAGAGCCTTGATGTACCCAAACTGAAGAGGAACAGGTGGTGAAGAGACACCAGCGAAGGAGACGACCAAGGAGCGAAGAGAGAGATAGGAAGAGGACCAGGAGAGAGCAAAGTCACTGAGGCCAAGTGTGATCAAGTGTGAGGGTGATCAGTGTCAAATGCAGCAGAAAGGTCAAGAACAATAAGCAGGGATGAGTGACCTTTGGTTTCAGCAGCAGCTAAATCATTAGTCACCTTGGTCAGAGCCGTCTCAGATTGTTGGGAGTGAAAGCCAGACTGGTGCGGATCGAGTAGAGTGTTGGCAGCAAGAAAACTGGTGATCTGGTTATAAACCAGACATTCTAAGATTGGAGGCAAAGGGGAGCAGAGAGATGGGACAGTAGTTCAAGAGGAAGGTAGGATCAAGAGATGGCTTTAGAATGTTTTCAAACCTGCTTTGATCACACCCAGAGGGAAGATTCCAGAGGAGAGGGAGAGGTTAAAAATCTGAGTCAAAGCAGAGACAGTAACTGGTAGGACAGGCTGAATAAGGTGTGTGAGGGGATAGGATCAGGTGGCCGGGTAGGAGGACATGAGAAGTTCTGTTACATCCTCCTCCGAGGCTGGAGAAAAGGAAGACATAGTGGGGTAGAATGGTTAAAGGAGGAGGAGGGCAGTGAATTCAGCAGCATCGTTTGTTTTAGATGTAGAAGCATATATTGCCTCGACTGCAGAACAGGAAAAAAAAAAAAAAAGTTTTTTTTTTTTTTTTTTTACACATTACAATGATACCAAACATGACCATGTAAAGACTAGACTCTGACCTTTCCAATGACACCTCACTTAACCTTGTGTGCTGTACAATTCAGGTACCAAAGTCCTCCTGTCCCTCCTCACTGCAGCGCCACGGTCTAGATTGTGAATTAAACAATGCGTTGCTTCTCCAGATACACACTTGCTGGCAGTATGGGAAATGAGGCGAGTTAGTGCAGCACTGTTCAATGCAATTGTAAACTGAATAATAGTGCCGTGTTAGAAGAGAAAAAAAAATATTTTTACATAAATCCAGCCTGGTTAGATTTGGTATCATTGGAAAGGCTGTAAGTTAACCTTTCCAATGATACCTCATATGTCCCTCTAGCCTTTAGGGCTCTAGAGATAGTGGTCTACATTATAGCAAATTGTAAAAAAAAAAAATTAGACACAACCTCTAGGTGCCCCCTTGTGGCAGGTGCCCGTAGGCACATGCCTAATTATAAATACAGCCCTGCCAATCAAAAAATTTCTCAAATACAAAAGTATTCGGAGAGAAAAAAAAAAATGTTTAAACATATCAGAATAATGGTATGGTCCAGTTCTATGTTGACCAATCAGCAGGCAGACCGCTCTATAAATCTCCCGGTAACCCTTGACAACTTTTCTTTGCTGCTCGCCGACATGAGTAATGGCAGCAAACTTAAATATTAAATTGCTTTCAGTATTGTGGACTTTTACATTTATTGTCATTGTGGAACACACACACACACACACACACACACACACACACACTAGAGGGAACTTTGTTCTACATTTTTCTATTCTGGTTGTTTTTAAACTGCATTTATTCATGTTCCTGTTTTTGTTCCCTCTGGAGAGACGAGTCGGTCTCCCCCGGCAGTTCCTATCGTGTTCCAGCACCAAAGGGAAGAGGCGCGGCTTTGCACCATTGGTTCCTGAGGTAGCGCTCGCGGCAGCTCGCTAATGCGCAGTACGTTGCGACCAATAACTGCTCAGACGAACAGCATTTTTAAAAA
This sequence comes from Leptobrachium leishanense, assembly GCA_009667805.1. NCBI lineage: Eukaryota > Metazoa > Chordata > Amphibia > Anura > Megophryidae > Leptobrachium > Leptobrachium leishanense. The sequence continues at coordinate 70,327 of RXON01003399.1, forward strand.
GCGGGAAGGGTTTTCCCAAAAAAAATTTGAACATGGCTAATCCGACCCTGCCAGTTACTTCAGGTGCCCATGCCGATAACAGCTTTATCAAGCGAAAGGAGACGCTCAATTCTCCTCAAGATCGACCTTAACTCATTAAATGAGCCTGGTCCCAGCGCTGAGGGCCTCTTATTTGGAGAAGGCATCTTCAAGCAGATGACCGTATATACAAGGTCCTTCAACTATAAGGCTAGGGTCAGACGAGCGTGATTTCTACGGACTGTACGTCTGTGCACATGGACGTACGTCAGTATGGAAGACGCAGTAGTGGCCACACAGTCCGGTTTTTTCACTGACGTATATTTTTGACGGATGTAGGAGAGAAAATAAATTAAAAAGCAAAACCATTTTGTCCGTGAAAAATGCTGGACGTATAAATGCTGGACGTATAAATGCTGGACGTATAAATGCTGGACGTATAAATGCAGTCCGTCTGACCACGTTCCATCACTGACACACAAAGCTATGCGGACGTTGCGGACGCAGCACACTTTGTGCGGCCGTTCTAGGGGTTGTACGTTCTTGCCTGCCTTGCGTCTGTTTGCCGCGACCGTTGTGCGTCCGTAGTTCAGTGCGGTCGTACTTCATGTGTCAGGCTCCAATGGACTTACTTTCATGCTATCACGGACGTACTTTTAGGCGCAATCACGGACGTGAACACTACGCTCGTCTGACACCAGCCTAAATAAGGTTAAGGCTAACATCAGGAAAGCTTTTCAACAGGGCCGGGAAAGTAGGTGTCGTTTTCCCAGCTGCAACCCTTATTCCACCTCAAGAGGCTCCTTTAAATCCTTTTACCAGGAGAACCCAAAAAGACCACCTCTCCCCCCCCCCCACAAAGGACCAGATAGTCAACATGGTTACAGAGGATCTAGGAGGAGATCAGGATCTTCTGGGGAGTTTAAATTTCACACCAACATTCTTTCACAGGAGAGGTGAGGGCAGGATATTACATTTTTTCTGACACTGGCAGATAATCCATGGGTTCTACAGACAGTAAGGGTATTCAAGGTAGAGGTCACCTCACACCCCATACAAACTACCTCCAGGAGTTACAGTATGATTTTGTCCGAAAAACACAAAGCCATTACTTACAATAGAGGAAGGGATACCCTGCAAGGAGATATTCCTGAGCAATATATTCCTTGTAAAAAAAATATGGAGAATTCTGCCCAGTCATCAATTTAAAAACATCTAAACAAGTACGTTGTGTACAATCATTTCAAAAGGGAAGACATTCCGTCATTACAAGGAGTTTTATCTCCGCAAGATTGGAGGGTCAAGATGGACCTAAAAAGATGCCTGACAATCCCAATAGACATCACAAGCAGGGACTTCAGTACTTTTGGGAGGGCACCCATTGGAGGTTCAGGTCCCTACCTTCCGGCCTTTTGTCGGCCCCCAGGTGTTTCACAAAGTTAATGAAGCCAGTGGTGTCGTTCCTCCGCAACAAGGGAGTACGTCTGGTAATTTATCTGGATGATATTCTCCTTCTGGCGAAGGATCGACATTCCTTGATAACCGAGTGTCCAATCTTTGTGAATTATCCCACTTGGGTTTCCTAATAAACTAAAAAAACAAACCCTCCTTACACCGACACAATCCATTGAATTTCTAGGTTTCACCGTAAACTCGATAGAGACGTCTCTTTGCCTTCAGCCAAGGTTCAGCTGATTCAGAGAAATCAGATGTCTTCGATCTCATGTGTCATCCACCCTGGAAGACCCAGAGGGAACGCTTCAGAATCTTTAACTCATTACACTTCACAGCTTGGGAAATATCAGGGGTCACTGGCCTTCAGTCGATATTTCGGAAGCAACGGCCTTCTTATTGTCGAGCTACTAGGGAGGAGATGTGATACCGCATGGAACTCATGGGTTTCTTGGTGTGTGGAACAAGTTGACCCCATATTAGTTCCTTTGAGTAGTTTATGGAGTTTCTTCACACATCTATTGGAGGATGGTAAAGCATATCGCACGATTAATAACTTCAGATCGGTGATACCCGCTTCACACCAGGATTTTTAATGGTATTCCTGCAGGAAAACAATAGAATTCTGGCGCCACCTAGTGTTTCCTTTGAAGAGCTTGGTATCTATAGTATGTGGATGCTCAATATTAGTGTACAAATAAATGCAGAGTGGTGCAAAATTAACAAGTCAAAGATAAAGAGTAGATCACACAGGTGTGCAAATGCACAAGGAAACCAAGGGATAAATTCCCAAACAGTTTATAAACGTATGTCTGTGCAAAATTCCCAAATAAAATGCAGACTTGCGCCTGAAGTAAACTCTGGCACTCAATAAGGTGCAGAGATCGAGTAGACACCCAGTTCAATCTGTGCAAATAAACAGGATTTGAATGGCATTAAATCTTGAATAAAAGTGCAAAGTATCAAAGCAAGTCCACAGCAATTCCCAATCAGAAAAGAAATCCGTGCGAGTGGCGGCTCAAGTGCACGGCTTGAATTTCCTTTACACACAGGCATTGAGGATCATCCATCATCATCTGTTACTGGTGAAGACCGAGGCCATTATCCTCCATAAAGAACGGACGGAAAGAAGCGCTGAACTCTGCTTAACCTACCTTTATTCTGCAGGAAAACACCCCATTACATGTAGGTTATTGAATGGTATTCAGTGTAAACGACCCCTCGTTCCCGTTATTCTAACATCTGGGATGTTATAGTTTTGGATTTTCTGGATAAGTGGCCGATAAGGAAGCTCTGTCTATTAAAACAGATTTCTGCAAAATTGGCCATTTTACTTAAATTTCCTGCAAAAGTCTCACGTTCCAGCCCTGGATTTATCCAGAAGTAGTTCTTCCAACAAATTGAAAATGTCACCCCTAACAGGACAAAGACTTCATTGTTGGATGTTTTTTATCCAGTTTGTCACAGCGTCCTGTCCTTTACCCAGTAATTATTTTAACGAATATGGAAGCGTTTCTGCCCCTAACAGGTCCGTCCAATCCCAACGCTTATTCATATCCTTATGCAAACCATACAATTCTGTAACTTCCACCACACTCGCTGGGTGGGTTAAATGGATCATGTCAGGAGCTGGTGTAGACGTCTCTGTGTTCGGAGCTCATTCATCCCGGAGTGCTTCTGCTTCCGAGGTTTTTTCTTCCGTGGATGTCGTCTTGAGGACATCTTAAAACAGCAGACTGGTCCAGAGAATCCACCTTTAGGGAGTGTTATTTTAAACCAGTGTGTCACATGTCACTATCACTAATTAATTAAGCTTTGAACTAGCATAATAAGAGCCTCCGTGTCTTGTGGGATAATTCCCAGATTCAGTTATGTTATATGTGGTTTAAACAGTTTTTTTTCTCTCAAAATACAGCTGGCGTCCTGTACCCGGGCAGGGGTTTGTGTAAATGGCTTAGCAAATCTCCATTCTATTTTGCAGCACACACTGACCATCACAGACCCAAGATTCTCCACTCTGTAGTCCCTCCCACCCACTCAGGCCCGGTCCATAATTTAATGGCACCTTTACTCAGCCCAACCTTCTGGTCCTTCCCCTGCAACGTCACAACATTTCTTCTAGCAACCAGCTTCACCTTCCCTCTGCTCCCATCTGTTTCACTTACCTCGTCCCTTAGATTGTAAGCTCACGGGATGTCTGGCTGAGCACTTGGTTAAAGTGCTGTACTTTCTAGACAAGCTATCCTTTGGGCAGGGTTGTCTTTTCCTCATCTATCATGTTTGTGCTTCCCCATTATACAGCGCTACGGAAATTTATTATTATCGTGCTGGAGGGGAGACTGGGTCAGAAGTTGGTGTTCCTGTTAGGAGTCAACCCGCAGCAGGCTTCCATTTGTGTGGACCTCCTGCCCAGGAAAAAAAAAAAAAAAAAAAAAGGCTCGTGGAGGACACAGGGGCTTAAGTGCTTGGGGGGGGGTTTAGAATGTGCTGGCATGGTGTGTGGATGCCCTCCCCCAAATACACATCTCTGCATGTACAGGTACAGATCCGGTCCTGTTGGTTTAATCCCCCCTTCCCCCATATCTTTCCAGTTGAAACTCAGGCCTGGACTAACCATAGGGTGTGAACTCATTTGCATGGCATTTCCTGTAGCCTGCTCCACCAATCACCATGTAGTAGACTTAGCCAAATGGTTTGACCAGCACACTTCACGTGAACACTCATGCTAGCGCACGTTTCCCTCCACTGGTCACAGTTCCTTGGTCTTGTGATGGCCACTGATGATTGGCTGTTCCCCTGGTGCCAACTGGGTCAGGATATGTAATTCTGAAGCTGAGTGGACATTGCTCTGGGCTGGACATCCGGGGGGGGGGTGTTTATGGATGAGGGAGGAGAGGGGTTGAAAGAGACTAGTCTTGGATAATGGAGTCAGTTCAGTGTGCGGGGCCACAGCCATTGTCTTCTCAGCGCACGTGGGCTGAACTCAGGGATCCTGCTCCAAGACCACTGGAAGCAGAGCTCCGTAAGATGCAGGGAACGCGAGTTTATTTCCCTGTTATTTGATGTAATTGCATTTATTACAGGTTATTTTTGGGTGAACCTGTCCCATTCCTTCCCGCCCTTTGACATCCTGGTGCCGGGGCACCACCACCAACCCGACTCCAATTCCCATAACCTTGGTTGCCACCTCCTCCAGCGCTGGCCCAGTAAATTTACACACAATAGATTACTACTGCCTCAATCCCAGTCTGGAACGTCGCCCCTGCCCCGAGTGCAAGCCCACCTGGCCGCCCGATCAGAGCGGTGCCCCAGTTTTGTCTCCCAGGCAGCCTGATGTCCCGGCTCTGATGTTCACTTATTTGGGGGGTTATCTACTCATGGAGCAGGTATGGCCAAGCAGCACTGGTCCCCTGGTTACGTCTTAAGAATAGTGTAGATTTGTGCATGTGGGACAGAGCAGAGAGCTGTAGAAGTCTGGTGTACCAGCGAGTTACCGCACTCTCAGCTTCCTGTTAGCAGGCTGACCGAAAAGCACCATGGTGGAGCAGATGGTGGGTGAAGCGCTCAGGGTTAAAGTCTGGCAGCCATTACTGGGTCTCAGCTGGCGGCGACTGCACTACTTGCACAGCGGTCAGGAGAAACCAGATTCTGGGCCGGGGGGGGGGGCACGGACACACAAATTTGGCCAAGTCGGGGAAATCAATACATTCTTTACATTAGTTTGTAATGTAACAGGATTAAATAAGTGGTGGCCGCCCAGTCAGACATTAACCCTTTTTTGCCCATTGTCTTTTAGAGGCAGGGCCGGATTAACATAGGGGCTGATGGAGCAGCAGCTCCAGGCCCATGCCCCAGAATAGGCCCACAAAAAGGAGAAATATGTCTGCATTTATGGGCATTGGGACCCCTGTATCTCCAACCCCATAGCAGCTACAGGGTCATGTGAGGTATCACTGGACAGGCCAGAGCATGGCCATTCCAATGATACCAAACGTGACCAAGTTTTACTTAATTTTTTTTCTAACAGCAATATTTTTCACTTTACAATTATAAAGTGAACAATAATGCTGCACTAACCATCTCATTTCTCAGGTCACCAACAAGTATGGATGTGATGGCACAATCTGTGGTTACGAAATGGTACATAAAAAAAAAAAAAAAAAACACTGTATTGCATCGAAGATCACGGCGGGGACGACTTTAGAACCCTGTGTGGCGGAATGGGGTATCCACCTGCGGTCCTGCTCTGACCCCCTCTTTGGTGTTGCCAAGCCCGACTACCGAGTGGCACGGCACCGGCGTCTCGAGCGGCTTGGGTAGAAGACCACGTGGCGGTGGAGATCGAGAGTAGATGGGGCACCCACGGTGGAAATCCGCCCGACTACCGAGTGGCACGGCACTCGGCATCTCGAGCAGCGGATCTACTGACCTTCGGAAGGCTGGAGACGGTCTGCGTGGCGAACCGCAGTTCGGTAGAGTCTCTTGAAGATGCGGGGCACGGCGCTGAGCCGAGGTCCCGATTCGGGGTGGTTGCGGTATCCCGAGTTACCGATCCAAGGTGGCGCAACAGCGCGGCGAATCGATGTTCTGCTGCGGAGTTGGAGTGACCCGTTCCTGGGCGGTGGTGATATATAGCCGGCGTGAAATGACACCAGACGGAGCTGCATGTATCAAACACTCAGATGAACTGGCTCTTTTAATGAACAACGCCACTATTTATGCTGAAGTACAACAGTCAATATTTGCATACCCATACTAATTAGTTATGTCAGTTATTTACAACAACATTCCCTTTCATGGCGTAGCGCCTCATACCAAAGTTCTTGGCGGATCTCGTCCCGCCACTCGAACCCAGTGGGCTCCACTGTGGACCCGTAGTACCGATCCAGGCCCTCCTGCAGCCTTCTCGGAAATTCCACCCTCGAGTCCGCGAGGGTACTGAGACAGTGGCACCGCCACTCGCTGGGGGGGGGGGTGGCGTCCTCGGATGCAGCTCCAGGCGAGCTGTAAGCCTCCATCCAAGGGTCGCTGGGATGTGCGGTGTCCTCAATTATAACTCCAGGCGCGCTGTAAATCACAAAAGAGGTATCGCTGGGGGGTGTAGATTCCCTGGATGAAGCTCCAGGCGGGCTGTAAACCTCGCACCAGGGTTCTACGGGGTAGGGTTCAGGGGTAAAGTATTCAATCCTTTTTGCACAGAGCGCTGCCCATCACAGCTCGTGCTGACGGTCCCTCCTCATCTGCTTGGAAGACAATCAGTCGTCTCACTGCGTCCTCGGAGGGGGTGAGGCCGAATCCCTGGAACATGGACCGAGCTCTCTGCCGAAGGTGCTCATTAGGGTCCTGAGTCAGGGTTGGGGTGCTCACCATTTGCCGGTCCATCCTGGTCAGCTCCTTCACTAGGGTTTTCTTATTTTTGTTGCCGGGAGTTCCTCCCCGATTCTCCAACATGCCCCGTAGGATGTCCCGTCTGTAGGCACTGTACCCAGCCATGGTGGGGGTCTTCTAGGGGGTGCAGAGAGCTTATCCCACCGCTGCCACCAGTGTGGCGGAATGGGGTATCCGCCTGCGGTCCTGCTCTGACCCCCTCTTTGGTGTTGCCAAGCCCGACTACCGAGTGGCACGGCACCCGGCGTCTCGAGCAGCTTGGGTAGAAGACCACGTGGCGGTGGAGATCGAGAGTATATGGGGCACCCACGGTGGAAATCTGCCCGACTACCGAGTGGCACAGCACTCGGCGTCTCGAGCAGCGGATCTACTGACCTTCGGAAGGCTGGAGACGGTCTGCGTGGCGAACCGCGGTTCGGTAGAGTCTCCTTGAAGATGCGGGGCACGGCGCTGAGCCGAGGTCCTGATTTGGGGTGGTTGCGGTATCCTGAGGTACCGATCCAAGGTGGCGCAACAGCGCGGCGAATCGATGTTCTGCTGCGGAGTTAGAGTGACCCGTTCCTGGGCGGCGGTGATATATAGCTGGCGTGAAATGACAACACCAGACGAAGCTGCATGTATCAAACACTCAGATGAACTGACTCTTTTAATGAACAACGCCACTATTTATGCTGAATTACAACAGTCACAATTTGCATACCCATACTAATTAGTTATGTCAGTTATTTACAATCAACATTCTTCACATTCTCTTAGCCTTCAACTCACAACGTTTGTACATCCATTGTTCCAGCACATCAGATTAAACACACACTATCAGAGATCCCTTAAATTAAACATGTAGCTAGATAATGGGGAAAATCCCTGACGCATAAATTACACAGCAGCAAAACTTGTTTACTGGCTACAGAAACACACATTTACCTACAGGAATATAAGTATTATGACGGAATGGGATGTTGTTCCGCCTGCGGGTGTGCTCAATCTGCGTGACCCCCTTCGCTTACCGCTGGCCCGACTACCGAGTGACGCGCACTCGGCGTCTCGTGCGGCCTGACGTGACCCCGGGGAAGGGTTAGCGGGCGGTGGAGGGGACCCCTGCCTGGAACCAGCCCGACCACTGAGCCATACGGCACTCAGCGTCCCGAGCAGCTGGCTCACTGACCTTGTGGGTGTGGGACGTCCGTGGAGATCGGATCTGCCAGCCACGGAGGAATCTTCGGATCTATGTGGGAAACGTTTCGGATCTTGCGGGAAACGTTTCCGATCGCGGTGCGGGTAACTTTTCGGATCCCAATGGAGGACTGACCTTTCGGATCGGATCGGCTGAAAGGAACTTCGGATCTGGCAGAAGGGCGAGGGATTCGGATCTTCCCGCAATCCCTCGCAACACCGTAGCGAGGTACGCGGCCGCGCCCTTCGGTTCGGATCTCCGTCTCTGAGAACCGAATCTTCCTGCGCTGCGCCTCTGCCCTGCTACTCGATGCAGGCACAGAGCGCTCGCTTCGGTTCGTACCTGGATGGACACCGTACCCTGAGATCGCGGGGAACACTCAGATACGAAAATACGGTGGAGAATAAAGTCACACCAGTCAAAGCTGAATGCACTGCAGGAACTCCCTTTATTGTTTACAGTACAAGCATTTATTACCTCTGCACACAATTAGAATACAATGGGACTCCTTGCCCGCCCTCCCAGGACCCATTGGCCCTTGGCCTTCAGGGAGTCGCCAATTCGGACCGGATGGTCCGAATCGGCCATTTTGCGATCCGAACCGGATGGTTCGGATCGGCCATTTTCCGAATCGAGAATTCTTAACTGCGCCACAAGGTGATCGGAAAATGGCGGCGAGCAAGGCAACAAAGGGGAAAATACTTTACACAATAAACCAACGGGGGACACTTTATTACACCACACAATCACATCTAAATAAAAGTACTTATAAAATTAGGTGCGTGCCACCACACCCGAGTGTCCATGTCACCACTGTCACTGCACCGCCCCTGGCTGAGGGTGCTGGGCCATTCCGTGACAAGTATGTTTTAAAACCAAAGCTATGTCATTTCACTAAACTAAACTAAACGCAAACGATGTAAAGTATATTTAAAATCACACAGGGTACATCTTAATACAGCACATCAAGTAAAACCACATCTAGCAAGGAAAATAAACTGTTCATACATTGAAACGCACACTGCAAACGTTCAAAGGAAAACAAGGTCCTTTTAAAAATGTCTTGGGTTTGAGTCCTGGGTCTCGCTGCGCCGAGCCCCTATGTCCCTTCCGTGACACCCTGCATCACTAATTTTTACACCTCACAAGGTCAAGTGAGAGGTCATTGGACAGGTCAGAGTCTGGCCTTTGCATTGATAAACGTGTCAATGAAAATGTAAAGGAAAAAAAAAAAAAATAAATAGTTCCAAAGCTATGGCATTGTCCATTTGTCACGTATAAAATGAGCAATACCACTGCCATTACCCCCCTTCGCATTTCTCACGCTGGGAGCAAGGTCAGTGTTTTATACATAGTCCTATTATTCCTAAAACATCCTCCAAAACACAAAGAAATTTCCTTTGATAATTTCTCTGAAAAATGCAGGACCAGGTTCCCATTTCAATTCTTTAACAAAAAATCCTTATAGAATATATAACCAAAGGTTTGGATAAAATGCAAAACAATAAATTTTACACTCTAAATGATTGGAATCTAAATGGAAATTTAATCCCAGTATCTGCTTGGCTAGATATAGCCGTATCTGTACGATTAAAGAACCTAATAGATGTTTTCATTTCACTAAATTCCTAAATAACCCCCCAAAATCTCCAGCTCCAGGCCCATAGAGATCTTAATCCGGCCCGGTTTAGAGGGGGGCTTGGACACATTGGTCTGCGGTCCCTTGGCAGGAGGTCAGCATCCTCACTTCAGCAGACATGGAGGAAATGTACAGGGTGGGCATGGAGGCCAAGGAGGGTGAGGGCACATAGAGGGAGCTTCAGTTACAAAATACCCCAATCACTGGAGCCAGGTTAACCCACGCAGCACCACATGAACCATACACACTGCAGCGCTTCATTTTACAATCACAGCCCCTCAGCATGAATAAATCATACATGCCCAGGAAAACCAAGGATCTGACAACCCTAACCTGCACAAACAGGGACCCAGGCCTGTCAGGGGCCACACATGACACTGTATCAGCCTCACCTGAGCATAGGTTTCCCAGTTGTGCTGCTCCAAGCAGTCAGAGCTCAGTGAATGAGGAGGAGGAGGCCCAGGTGACCTTTATATAGACTCACCTCCACCCACCTGGAAGAGACACACATACCCACCCACCAACACAGCTCCCCAAAAGCCTCAACCCTCCCCAATCCCAGCCAACCCATGTATTCACCCAATGAGACTCACCCAGGAGGAACTCACATTCACCTCAGCCAGACATCACTCCCACAATCCCTCACTCAGTGCTGTGTTATGGAGAGTAACTCCCAGGACCCTCAGCCTGACATCACTCCCACAATCCCTCACTCAGTGCTGTGTTATGGAGAGTCTCATGTGGGGGGGGGTTATGAGCAAAGTCTGCGCTTCCTTCTGGTTATTCCTTCATTAGATGGAAAACAATTCGATAACCTCAGTGTTGGTCTGAGAGGCGAGAGGGTCTCCAAGAGAAACAATTCATACAAAGCAGTAAAGCTTAACCTGCAATGTGTATTATGAAAATGAAAGAATTTCACTCACATGATTCAGAGTCCTCAATCAGACACTCGATATGCGGCCGCTGGCAGCTTAGCTAGGGAATGCCAGATTTCCCTTCTTTGTTGGTGGAGATGCAGGACTTTGCAGAATCCTATAGTATAAGATCCCAGTGCCTGTTCCCAAAAAAGTTTGAGGAAATTTATCCTCTGCTGCTGAGGTTACATTTCCAGAGCACCAGCCTTCTCAAACTTTACTACAAACCAGCCTGCACCTCTCTGCGGTATAATTAATGCAGCATATGAATCCACACACTGCTGGGAAGCTCCTCTCTGCAGTATAATTAATGCAGCATATGAATCCACACACTGCTGGGAAGCTCCTCTCTGCGGTATAATTAATGCAGCATATGAATCCACACACTGCTGGGAAGCACCTCTCTGCGGTATAATTAATGCAGCATATGAATCCACACACTGCTGGGAAGCACCTCTCTGCAGTATAATTAATGCAGCATATGAATCCACACACTGCTGGGAAGCTCCTCTCTGCAGTATAATTAATGCAGCATATGAATCCACACACTGCTGGGAAGCACCTCTCTGCAGTATAATTAATGCAGCATATGAATCCACACATTGCTGGGAAGCGCCTCTCTGCAGTATAATTAATGCAGCATATGAATCCACCACTGCTGGGAAGCACCTCTCTGCGGTATAATTAATGCAGCATATGAATCCACACACTGCTGGGAAGCACCTCTCTGCAGTATAATTAATGCCGCATATGAAACCGCACACTGCTGGGAAGCACCTCTCTGCGGTATAATTAATGCAACATATGAATCCACACACTGCTGGGAAGCACCTCTCTGCAGTATAATTAATGCAGCATATGAATCCACACACTGCTGGGAAGCACCTCTCTGCGGTATAATTAATGCAGCATATGAATCCACACACTGCTGGGAAGCGCCTCTCTGCGGTATAATTAATGCAGCATATGAATCTACACACTGCTGGGAAGCACCTCTCTGCAGTATAATTAATGCAGCATATGAATCTACACACTGCTGGGAAGCGCCTCTCTGCAGTATAATTAATGCAGCATATGAATCCACACACTGCTGGGAAGCGCCTCTCTGCAGTATAATTAATGCAGCATATGACTCCACACACTGCTGGGAAGCACCTCTCTGCAGTATAATTAATGCCGCATATGAAACCGCACACTGCTGGGAAGCACCTCTCTGCGGTATAATTAATGCAACATATGAATCCACACACTGCTGGGAAGCACCTCTCTGCAGTATAATTAATGCAGCATATGAATCCACACACTGCTGGGAAGCACCTCTCTGCGGTATAATTAATGCAGCATATGAATCCACACACTGCTGGGAAGCGCCTCTCTGCAGTATAATTAATGCAGCATATGAATCCACACACTGCTGGGAAGCACCTCTCTGCAGTATAATTAATGCAGCATATGAATCCACACACTGCTGGGAAGCACCTCTCTGCAGTATAATTAATGCAGCATATGAATCCACACACTGCTGGGAAGCACCTCTCTGCAGTATAATTAATGCAGCATATGAATCTACACACTGCTGGGAAGCGCCTCTCTGCAGTATAATTAATGCAGCATATGAATCCACACACTGCTGGGAAGCACCTCTCTGCAGTATAATTAATGCAGCATATGAATCTACACACTGGTGGGAAGCGCCTCTCTGCAGTATAATTAATGCGGCATATGAATCCACATACTGCTGGGAAGCACCTCTCTGCAGTATAATTAATGCAGCATATGAATCCACGCACTGCTGGGAAGCGCCTCTCTGCAGTATAATTAATGGAGCATATGACTCCACACACTGCTGGGAAGCACCTCTCTGCAGTATAATTAATGCAGCATATGAATCCACACACTGCTGGGAAGCGCCTCTCTGCAGTATAATTAATGCAGCATATGAATCCACACACTGCTGGGAAGCGCCTCTCTGCAGTATAATTAATGCAGCATATGAATCCACACACTGCTGGGAAGCACCTCTCTACAGTATAATTAATGCAGCATATGAATCCACACACTGCTGGGAAGCACCTCTCTGCAGTACAATTAATGCACCATATGAATCCGCACACTGCTGGGAAGCACCTCTCTGCAGTATAATTAATGCAGCATATGAATCCGCACACTGCTGGGAAGCGCCTCTCTACAGTATAATTAATGCAGCATATGAATCCACACACTGCTGGGAAGCTCCTCTCTGCGGTATAATTAATGCAGCATATGAATCCACACACTGCTGGGAAGCACCTCTCTGCAGTATAATTAATGCAGCAGATGAATCCACACACTGCTGGGAAGCACCTCTCTGCAGTATAATTAATGCAGCATATGAATCCACACACTGCTGGGAAGCACCTCTCTGCAGTATAATTAATGCAGCATATGAATCCACACACTGCTGGGAAGCACCTCTCTGCAGTATAATAAATGCAGCATATGAATCCACACACTGCTGGGAAGCGCCTCTCTGCAGTATAATTAATGCAGCATATGAATCCACACACTGCTGGGAAGCACCTCTCTGCAGTATAATTAATGCAGCATATGAATCCACACACTGCTGGGAAGCGTCTCTCTGCAGTATAATTAATGCCGCATATGAAACCGCACACTGCTGGGAAGCACCTCTCTGCGGTATAATTAATGCAACATATGAATCCACACACTGCTGGGAAGCACCTCTCTGCAGTATAATTAATGCAGCATATGAATCCACACACTGCTGGGAAGCACCTCTCTTGCGGTAAAATTAATGCAGCATATGAATCCACACACTGCTGGGAAGCGCCTTCTCTGCGGTATAATTAATGCAGCATATGAATCTACACACTGCTGGGAAGCACCTCTCTGCAGTATAATTAATGCAGCATATGAATCTACACACTGCTGGGAAGCGCCTCTCTGCAGTATAATTAATGCAGCATATGAATCCACACACTGCTGGGAAGCGCCTCTCTGCAGTATAATTAATGCAGCATATGACTCCACACACTGCTGGAAGCACCTCTCTGCAGTATAATTAATGCCGCATATGAAACCGCACACTGCTGGGAAGCACCTCTCTGCGGTATAATTAATGCAACATATGAATCCACACACTGCTGGGAAGCACCTCTCTGCAGTATAATTAATGCAGCATATGAATCCACACACTGCTGGGAAGCACCTCTCTGCGGTATAATTAATGCAGCATATGAATCCACACACTGCTGGGAAGCGCCTCTCTGCAGTATAATTAATGCAGCATATGAATCCACACACTGCTGGGAAGCACCTCTCTGCCAGTATAATTAATGCAGCATATGAATCCACACACTGCTGGGAAGCACCTCTCTGCAGTATAATTAATGCAGCATATGAATCCACACACTGCTGGGAAGCACCTCTCTGCAGTATAATTAATGCAGCAATATGAATCTACACACTGCTGGGAAGCGCCTCTCTGCAGTATAATTAATGCAGCATATGAATCCACACACTGCTGGGAAGCACCTCTCTGCAGTATGATTAATGCAGCATATGAATCTACACACTGGTGGGAAGCGCCTCTCTGCAGTATAAATAATGCGGCATATGAATCCACATACTGCTGGGAAGCACCTCTCTGCAGTATAATTAATGCAGCATATGAATCCACGCACTGCTGGGAAGCGCCTCTCTGCAGTATAATTAATGGAGCATATGACTCCACACACTGCTGGAAGCACCTCTCTGCAGTATAATTAATGCAGCATATGAATCCACACACTGCTGGGAAGCGCCTCTCTGCAGTATAATTAATGCAGCATATGAATCCACACACTGCTGGGAAGCGCCTCTCTGCAGTATAATTAATGCAGCATATGAATCCACACACTGCTGGGAAGCACCTCTCTACAGATATATTAATGCAGCATATGAATCCACACACTGCTGGGAAGCACCTCTCTGCAGTACAATTAATGCACCATATGAATCCGCACACTGCTGGGAAGCACCTCTCTGCAGTATAATTAATGCAGCATATGAATCCGCACACTGCTGGGAAGCGCCTCTCTACAGTATAATTAATGCAGCATATGAATCCACACACTGCTGGGAAGCTCCTCTCTGCGGTATAATTAATGCAGCATATGAATCCACACACTGCTGGGAAGCACCTCTCTGCAGTATAATTAATGCAGCATATGAATCCACACACTGCTGGGAAGCACCTCTCTGCAGTAATAATTAATGCAGCATATGAATCCACACACTGCTGGGAAGCACCTCTCTGCAGTATAATTAATGCAGCATATGAATCCACACACTGCTGGGAAGCACCTCTCTGCAGTATAATAAATGCAGCATATGAATCCACACACTGCTGGGAAGCGCCTCTCTGCAGTATAATTAATGCAGCATATGAATCCACACACTGCTGGGAAGCACCTCTCTGCAGTATAATTAATGCAGCATATGAATCCACACACTGCTGGGAAGCGTCTCTCTGCAGTATAATTAATGCAGCATATGAATCCACACACTGCTGGGAAGCGCCTCTCTGCGGTATAATTAATGCAGCATATGAATCCGCACACTGCTGGGAAGCACCTCTCTGCAGTATAATTAATGCAGCATATGAATCCACACACTGCTGGGAAGCACCTCTCTGCAGTATAATTAATGCAGCATATGAATCCACACACTGCTGGGAAGCGCCTCTCTGCGGTATAATTAATGCAGCATATGAATCCACACACTGCTGGGAAGCACCTCTCTGCAGTATAATTAATGCAGCATATGAATCCACACACTGCTGGGAAGCGCCTCTCTGCAGTATAGTGCAGCATATGAATCCGCACACTGCCGGGCAGCACCTCTCTGCAGTATAATTAATGCAGCATATGAATCCACACACTGCTGGGAAGCGCCTCTCTGCAGTATAATTAATGCAGCATATGAATCCACACACTGCTGGGAAGCGCCTCTCTGCAGTATAATTAATGCAGCATATGAATCCACACACTGCGGGGAAGCACCTCTCTGCGGTATAATTAATGCAGCATATGAATACACACACTGCTGGGAAGCGCCTCTCTGCAGTATAATTAATGCAGCATATGAATCCACACACTGCTGGGAAGCACCTCTCTGCAGTATAATTAATGCAGCATATGAATCCACACACTGCTGGGAAGCACCTCTCTGCGGTATAATTAATGCAGCATATGAATCCACACACTGCTGGGAAGCACCTCTCTGCAGTATAATTAATGCAGCATATGAATCCACACACTGCTGGGAAGCCCCTCTCTGCAGTATAATTAATGCAGCATATGAATCCACACACTGCTGGGAAGCACCTCTCTGCAGTATAATTAATGCAGCATATGAATCCACACACTGCTGGGAAGCTCCTCTCTGCAGTATAATTAATGCAGCATATGAATCTACACACTGCTGGGAAGCGTCTCTCTGCAGTATAATTAATGCAGCATATGAATCCACACACTGCTGGGAAGCGCCTCTCTGCAGTATAATTAATGCAGCATATGAATCCACACACTGCTGGAAGCACCTCTCTGCGGTATAATTAATGCAGCATATGAATCCACACACTGCTGGGAAGCCCCTCTCTGCAGTATATATTAATGCAGCATATGAATCCACACACTGCTGGAAGCGCCTCTCTGCAGTATAATTAATGCAGCATATGAATCCACACACTGCTGGGAAGCACCTCTCTGCGGTATAATTAATGCAGCATATGAATCCACACACTGCTGGGAAGCGCCTCTCTGCAGTATAATTAATGCAGCATATGAATCCACACACTGCTGGGAAGCCCCTCTCTGCAGTATAATTAATGCAGCATATGAATCCACACACTGCTGGGAAGCACCTCTCTGCAGTATAATTAATGCAGCATATGAATCCACACACTGCTGGGAAGCTCCTCTCTGCAGTATAATAATGCAGCATATGAATCCACACACTGCTAGGAAGCACCTCTCTGCGGTATAATTAATGCAGCATATGAATCCACACACTGCTGGGAAGCACCTCTCTGCGGTATATTAATGCAGCATATGAATCCACACACTGCTGGGAAGCACCTCTCTGCAGTATAATTAATGCAGCATATGAATCCACACACTGCTGGGAAGCACCTCTCTGCAGTATAATTAATGCAGCATATGAATCTACACACTGCTGGAAGCGTCTCTCTGCAGTATAATAATGCAGCATATGAATCCACACACTGCTGGGAAGCCCCTCTCTGCAGTATAATTAATGCAGCATATGAATCCACACACTGCTGGGAAGCACCTCTCTGCAGTATAATTAATGCAGCATATGAATCCACACACTGCTGGGAAGCACCTCTCTGCGGTATAATTAATGCAGCATATGAATCCACACACTGCTGGGAAGCACCTCTCTGCAGTATAATTAATGCAGCATATGAATCCACACACTGCTGGGAAGCACCTCTCTGCAGTATAATTAATGCAGCATATGAATCCACACACTGCTGGGAAGCACCTCTCTGCAGTATAATTAATGCAGCATATGAATCCACACACTGCCGGGAAGCGCCGATATACTGCCCCAGCTCATGGATATGCCCCCAGCTCATGGATAATGCCCCCAGCTCATGGATAATGCCCCAGTTCATGGATAATGCCCCCAGCTCATGGATAAGGTCCCCAGCTCACCTTCTGCGCCGTGTGTTCTGCTCACTCTGAGCGTCCGGCGGCATGGAGCTTGGGTGCTCGCCTGGGGGAGCCACGTGACCAGCCGCGATCTCGCGAGAACTCGGCTGGTGACGTGTTTCCCCCAGGCGAGCGCCGAAGCTGCATAGCTTCGGACACTCGCAGGGAGCGAACACTGCGTCGCAGGGTGAGACACCTGCCCTTAGGGTGACGGTGTCACCCAAAGGGCGGGTGTCACCCCCCGCCCCCACGTTACGACGCCCCTGGTGTCAGCTCCAACGATCAGACCCGACCAATGTCATTCCCCCCTGCATGAACAACCAGAATAACTGAATCCCGAGCCTTACGAGACAATAGATAACATTCCCTAAAAAATTGCTCCCACTGTAAACCTCTAATACCCAACCACCTAACCTTCGCTACCCCCAACGGTAACCCCAAATTCCTACCAGTAACCCACCGCTGTGCGTGACGAGCAGCCCATCACACAAATGAGTGCCCTAATATCCAAACGGTCCGAGAGAATCCTGAAAGAAAAAGGTTTTACATCAGGTGAGGACGAATATATACCGTAAAACGGTTAGACGACCATCGCCCCAACCGACGTATCATAGCCCCCAAGGCCCCTGCCTCGGCTGCCACGTCACTGCCCCTATACGAAATGAATGAGGAGCAAATTCTGCTGGGTTAAGCCCTAGCTGCAACACACACATACGAAAAAAACGCTGCAAACTGAAAGCGGGTCAAAGGACTTCCTGTCCTTAGGACTAGGAAAGGCCACCCACCGATCTCCGAGCTATAAATTCTTGGGCAACCACATGTGGACAAACACAGCCCCCGACCCCAACGGGCTGAATAAACACCTTCCTCCCCACCTGACCAGTTTTGGATTGAGTAATAAATAGATGCACCCCTGTAGTACTTTCCACCACCACATGCCGAAACTGCAGCCCGGAGGGACGGTTAGCACTGCGTGAGACCAACTCCCCAAAGCGAAGTGCTCCAAAGAAACAAAAAACAAAGGCCACCCGAAACAAAAGAACCTCAAAGTCATCCAAGCAGACAACCCCCAATACTGCGAATAAATCATGCAACAAGGACATGGAAATAGGTCGATGAGTATCTGCCACCGCCAACCTCCGCCAACCCGCAACAGCCCTATGAAACAATGCAGCCTTGGAAAAATCCTCCCATCCAACCAACTGACAGAGGAGCGAAAGTGCTGAAAGTGCCTTGGAAGCCGAGGCAGCCGAACGACCTCCCTGCTCCATGTGATTCAACATCAGCCAAGTGGCCCAGCATTGGTCACCCGCTGCTTGCCTTCCCCGACCCGACCTTGCCACAGCCTCCCACGTTCTCCATACTTGGAGATACGCTGTCCATGTAGAAGGGGCCAATGACCGGAACACATGCTGCATCAGATCATGGAAACCAGGTTCCATAGCCACTGAGGAAAAGGCGTGGCCTTCCGTTCCGCTCCCGGTGCCATCTGCCAAAAACGGTCCCACTGAAAACCAGGAGAGAGCGTCAGCGATCGTGTTAGGAACCCCCAGAACATGGCGTGCTGTAAAATAGATATTAAACTCCAGACAACGAAGCACCAAATGACGCAAGAGTGACAACACAGGAGGGGAACTGGACAAAGAACGAGTCAGCACATGGTGCTGCGATGCTTAAGGCTGGGGTCAGACCAGCGCATTTTTAACGTGCGTTCTGGCGCACTTAATCACGGCCGCACTAGCAGCAAATGACGGGCAATGACAGTCAATATACGAAGTACGGTCGCACGAAAGTCCGGCCGCGCAACGCAAGTGGAAAATGAACGCATTTTTTTGAGAACGCAGAACCGCTAGTACGGACGTACAGAGTGCGCTGCGTCCGCTAGCGGTGTGTGTGTGTGATTTGGAGACGTCAGACCCTGCTAATGTCCGGCCAACATAACGTCCAGACGCAAAAAGTTTCCTGGTTTGGATTCGTAAAACATCACGCACGAAAATGCGCATCGTATGACCGTTTTCGCATATTCCGTGAAAAAATACATCAATGCGTTCGGACGCACTTTTTTACGTTCGCGTGTAAAAATGCTTTCGTTTGACCCTAGCCTTAACACCCACCGTGACAAAGGCCAAACGCCTGCAGAACGCTCAGCCCATTGGCATAACCCGACAGGCAAAAGACAAGTGCCCCAGTAGCGACTGGAGCTCTTGAAGGCAAAGCTTTGGGGAAGACAACGCCCGTCCCACAACTGTGGACAAAACTGCAAGCTTGTCCTGGGGTAAACAAAAAACACGCGCAACTGTATCAATCTCAATACCCAAGAAAACCAACTGCTGACAAGGACCCTCGGTTTTATCTTCCGCCAAGGGTGCGCCAAAATCTGCTGCCACCTCTCGAAACTTTTGAAGCAACCCCGCACAAACTGAGGAATGATCCAGACCCACAGAAAGGAAATCATCTAAATAGTGCACCAACGAGCTCCTGCCAGCCCTCTGGCGACCCACCCATTCCTGGAAGGTCGCAAAAATCTCAAAGTAGTGGCAGGAGATCGAGCAGCCCTTTGGAAGGCACCAATCAAAATAAAAGTTATCCCGAAATCAACACACAAAAAGATGATAACATTTAGGATGCACCAGCAAAAGCCGGAATGCTGACTCGCTATCCGCCTCTGCCAAGAGACAGCCAGGACCTGCCATCCGAAACAAAACCAAAGCCTCGTCTCGTATAAAGGACCCTGGAGTCTTCTTGACCTATCCCGTCATTCACCGAGAACCCGTCAGGGTGAGAAAAATGATGGATCAAGCGAAATTTACCCGGCTCTCTCTTTGGAACGATACCCAATTGAGAAATACATAAATTTGAAAAGGGGTAAAGCCGCAAACGGACCCATCATTCGACCCAGCCGTACCGCCTGCGCCAATTTAGCTGCTACCACGTTCTCATACTGCCTGGCCGAAACCAAATTAGACGAAAAAACAGGGAAATCAGAGTGCGTGAACGGAATGCGGAACCCAATGAAAAGCCCAAACGTAAGAACCAAGCCGCCTCTTATTGGGGTAAAGAGAGAGCCACGGGAGCATCTTTACCACGCTCACTGGGGTAACCGCCGAAACCAGCATCCTCCCGTACTCTCCCTCTCCCAACAACCCGACCCTTGATGACGCACCTGAATGCTGGGAGTGCTCCCCCACATTGGGCACAGTCATGTCGGAAACAGCACCCGTTGGCCCAGCGACAATGTGATTCATAGTATAACCAGCAAAACCCCTTCCTGGACCACGCCGACAACCCCTGTGGTTGGGTGGCAGCTGGCCCGAGACAGGGTGAAACCGCAGGACGTGCGGGAGTCATAAGGAGCAACCAAAGGTTGGCGTCCTGCTCATCAAAACGAAGGGAGGGGCGAACAGACATTTTCTGGCAGAATTGCTGGTCGTACCTGAACCAGCATTGTCCCCCATATACCTTATACGCCCCCCAAATCAGATCTACGTAGGAAAACAGAGCCACGCTCTGCTCGGGAAAGCACTCGCAAAAGTATGGCACTAAAAGCCAGAAAACCCTGGAGCCAATTCCCAAAAGTACGTGGCAACTTGCACGCTCCGAACCTTTTCTTTTTCCTTGTCACCGTCCCCTTCACTCCGCCGAGGACGATCCACTGTTTCCCTATCCACCGCCACCAGAGACAACATGTCCACATATTCACCTTTCCAAATCTCGTCTTTCACCTCACCAGACAAATGCATCCCCAAGGGAGACAGCTCACAAACTGGGACCGGTCTATCACTGGGACCGGTCTACTGATCAATCTTACCCCCAGTTGCGTCCACCACTGAAGACACACCAGTACCAACCACAACAGCAGGAACATTAGCCACCACCCCACTGTCCACCGGCTGACGGAGCAGCAACTGGGTATCCACCTTCCCAGACCCCTCCTGCCAACCTTGAAGCGTTGCCAACATCAGCTCCACCAAATCCACCTGAGCGCAAAAACCCCCACTTGATCCAGCCTGCCCCTCATTACTAGCCGCACGAGCGCTATCCATATGCAAATCACGCTCACGTGCAGCTAGCAGCAGTGATAAATCCATAGGGTGCTGGACCAAGCTGGTATTCGTTGGGCGACATGGAGCTGGGAAATCCATGACCCGGCGTTCCTGGAGAGGGGAGGCAGTCCCAGGCACCAGACCTAGACAAACAGCAACATCCCGGGGATCTGCAAGTGAGGCAACATCCTGGGATCTGAATACCCTGGTAAGAAATCCACCGACGGCTCCTCGTGAGAAGGCAGCACATTCCCTCGGCACACAGCGGCAGGGAATTGGTTTGGCCTTGTTACCAGGGCAATAGGACACTGGATAGAGCCGCCACGTCTCCTAGTAGCCGATGGCCGAGAACGTGACACCGTAGAGCTGCGGTAACCACGTGACCGCTGAGGGACGGAGCCATGTCCACGAGGCTGCGCAGCAGCAGGAGATGGGGTTCGAGTCTGCCGAGCCATATGCGGGCTGCGTGAGCGACCCACGCGCTGTACCGGCCGTCCTTCCAGTGTAACAGGACCACGAGACTCCAGCGCCTGCCAAGGTGCAATATCCCGCGGCAAGTCTGTCACCAACAAGTCACGTGATGCAGGGTATGCCGGGTCACCACTGGCCACTGAACTCGGGGCACCATCCACAGGCAATCCAGAAGCATGAACGCTTTGCAGTCTCAAAGAGCATCGACGGGACGAAGGAACAGCAGATCTCTCGTTCCTCCACTGCCTGGGTCCTTCTCCTTCTGGGGAAACTTCTCTCCCCCAAGCTGTCGGGAAGCGCAGCAGGTCCACCAAGTAGAGTCCAGTGGAGTCAGCGCAGGTATGGAGACGGCTCGACAGAGAAGAGACCTCATCCGGAAGAGCAGCAGCGGCAGCTATGACTTCCACTATCTCCTGGGCACCGAACAGACGTTCCTCGGGCAGCACTTTGTCGTAGCACAGACAGAAGCAGCATAACCCGACCATCCTTCCCAGGTCAGAAAGGAAGTGAACAGGTCAGGTTTCCCTCCCTCATTAAATGGGCCTCCTGATTAGCATACACCTGCCGCTTCCCAATCACTAACTACTACACACCTGCACTAATCGTCCCAGGCCTGCAGTCACGCCCCCCTTCCTGAATGTTCCAGCGGCTGCTTTCTATTGGTAGTAATCTACCCGCGGGTCGATTTGGCGCACATCGTGAACCCTGCGGTGAATGATGAGTTGACCACAGCGTCTGTGAATTGAGGTCGCTTCTTGAAGTATTTTCAGTGAATGCAATCAAACATGCTGTGATGACCTCACAAATGAAGAAGCGCACAGCCACCCCGTCTGTGGTGACATCACTGCTGTGTCACCATCTTGCTGCTTCACATTAACATTTTACCCAGAGGAATTTGAAAGTGCCCGGCTGCAGACTGGACAAACATGTGACCGCACTCAAAACGGAGGGGGGGGGGGTTATAATCAACTTTAATGTAAAGATACGGATTTCCCCAGGAAGGATACATTGAGATTTCTCTGGTTTCCAGGAAGGACACATTGAGATTTCTCTGGTTTCCAGGAAGGATACATTGAGATTTCTCTGGTTTCCTGGGAAGGATACATTGAGATTTCTCTGGTTTCCAGGAAGGATACATTGAGATTTCTCTGTTTTCCAGGAAGGATACATTGAGATTTCTCTGGTTTCCAGGAAGGATACATTGAGATTTCTCTGGTTTCCTGGGAAGGATACATTGAGATTTCTCTGGTTTTCCAGGAAGGATACATTGAGATTTCTCTGGTTTCCAGGAAGGACACATTGAGATTTCTCTGGTTTCCAGGAAGGACACATTGAGATTTCTCTGGTTTCCAGGAAGGATACATTGAGATTTCTCTGGTTTCCTGGGAAGGATACATTGAGATTTCTCTGGTTTCCTGGGAAGGATACATTGAGATTTCTCTGGTTTTCCAGGAAGGATACATTGAGATTTCTCTGGTTTCCAGGAAGGACACATTGAGATTTCTCTGGTTTCCAGGAAGGATACATTGAGATTTCTCTGGTTTCCTGGGAAGGATACATTGAGATTTCTCTGGTTTTCCAGGAAGGATACATTGAGATTTCTCTGGTTTCCCCAGGAAGGATACATTGAGATTTCTCTGGTTTCCAGGAAGGATACATTGAGATTTCTCTGGTTTCCTGGGAAGGATACATTGAGATTTCTCTGGTTTTCCAGGAAGGATACATTGAGATTTCTCTGGTTTCCCCAGGAAGGATACATTGAGATTTCTCTGGTTTCCAGGAAGGATACATTGAGATTTCTCTGGTTTTCCAGGAAGGATACATTGAGATTGCTCTGGTTTCCAGGAAGGATACATTGAGATGTCTATGGTTTTCCAGGAAGCACACATTGAGATTTCTCTGGTTTCCCGGGAAGGATACATTGAGATTTCTCTGGTTTCCAGGAAGGATACATTGAGATTTCTCTGGTTTCCAGGAAGGATACATTGAGATTTCTCTGATTTCCAGGAAGGATACATTGAGATTTCTCTGGTTTCCAGGAAGGATACATTGAAATTTCTCTGGTTTTCAGTTTGTCCTGAATTATGAACATTGACATTTTACAGAAACACAATGTAATAAAATGCAAGAAATTAAAAACACAAATACACAGATTAACCCAGAAAATAAATATGTAGGAAATATAGTCACTGTGTTACATGTTTACAGGCGCATTCTGTATATAGTCACTGTGTTACATGTTTACAGGTGCATTCTGTATATAGTCACTGTGTTACATGTTTACAGGTGCATTCTGTATATAGTCACTGTGTTACATGTTTACAGGTACATTCTGTATATAGTCACTATGTTACATGTTTACAGGTGCATTCTGTATATAGTCACTATGTTACATGTTTACAGGTGCATTCTGTATATAGTCACTGTGTTACATGTTTACAGGCGCATTCTGTATATAGTCACTATGTTACATGTTTACAGGTGCATTCTGTATATAGTCACTATGTTACATGTTTACAGGTGCATTCTGTATATAGTCCACTGTGTTACATGTTTACAGGCGCATTCTGTATATAGTCACTATGTTACATGTTTACAGGTGCATTCTGTATATAGTCACTGTGTTACATGTTTACAGGTGCATTCTGTATATAGTCACTGTGTTACATGTTTACAGGCGCATTCTGTATATAGTCACTGTGTTACATGTTTACAGGTGCATTCTGTATATAGTCACTGTGTTACATGTTTACAGGTGCATTCTGTATATAGAGGGCCCCTGTACCTGTAAGGAAGGGGGGCATGACTGCTGGGCTGGGCTGGTCAGTCAGGATGCTCATAGAAGCAGTGATTGGATTGTGGGGGGAAACAGTGGGGGGTAAGTAAGTGGTATATAAAGCCCTGTAGGGGAGGGTCTTACCTTTCTGCTCAGGTACAGCACGGGAGAGAGAAATTCCAGAATTCCTGCTGGCGAATTTTCCTTTGGCGATCTCCTTACCTGAAAAGACATTTGGCTGTGAGTGCTGGAAGTTATCAGAGGACTGAGTATTTGGAGAATTGAAGGCTAGCATGTCGGGGAATTCTGATGAAGTGCAAGCTCTGCCAGAGCAGCTACGGGCCCACGCGGCGGCTCAGGGATTGACAATCATGGACCTTATTGAGGCTGAACCGAGCAGGGAGCTGTCCCAGGTGACTACAGAGAGGAGAATACAGTGGAGGAGGGAGAGGCAATCGAGGCCTCCATGGAAATAAATAAAAAAGAACTCCAGAATCCACAATGTAATTCAAATGGATTTAATCCAACACCAAGAAAGCAAGGCAACGTTTCGACCACAGCTGGTCTTTGTCAAGCCTAAATCACAATAACACAGCTGGAAATAAATAGTATAACAGGTCAATCAAACAATCAATTAATCATTGCAACCGATCCGTGTGTACCAACCCAGTAATTAAAAACAAAGTGTCTACATACTGATTCTTCAATTACCACATTAACATCAATCATATTATAAATCCATTATGTATTAACATAGATCAGATCGTGGACATAAATTCACCTATAAGAGAAAAGAAGCAATTCTACAGATCTTAGTGTAGAAGGAAGAAAGACGCTTTACTAATGCAGTGACCGGCTAATCCTAACCATTCCTCACACTTAAATCTGCAAAGATAAAAAGAAATTTAATACTTGTAATTTTATTTTAAATTAATACTAAAATGGTACAGACAATCATTTATAGAAAAGGTGAGAAGTCCGATTCTCTATTAAGGCCATGTGGGGAAAGAGTATTAAGATGATGGATCCAATATAGTTCCCTCCTCTTAAGTAGTTTTTCTCTGTCCCCACCTCTTGTCAATTTAGGAACCTCATCAATTACCTGGTAACGTAACTGTGAAATATCATGTCCACTACATATAAAATGTTCAGGAACAGGGAGTTCGGTCTTTTTAGTTCTAATATCCGACCTCTGTTTGATAAACCGATTTTTTACTTTTTGGGTGGTCTCACCCACATAGATCAACCCACATGGGCACTTCAACAAGTAAATCACATAAGTGGAATTACAGGTGAAGTACCCTTTGATTTTAGACTTCCTCCCAGAATGGGGATGGACAAATGAATCACCACGTATTACTGCATTACAGCATGAACAGTTTAAGCACGGGAAGGTTCCATTCTTCGGCTTCCCAAAGAAGGGTCTTCCACCTGTATCGTGCTTAAATTCTGCCTTGACCAACGTCTGTCGAAATGATCTCCCTTTCTTATATGACATTAGTGGGATAGTCTGAAACTCTGGTATCTTTGGATACGCATCCCTCCTCAAGATGTACCAATACTTACATAGGATTTTTTTCACTTGTGTTGTATGGGTCCTATATTTAGATACAAATGGAATTCTTCCATAATTCTGATTCTGACGTCTCTGGGGTATTGTTTGTTGATTAATCCTAGTGCCCTCTGCTCTCAAGAGGCGCCTCGGGTATCCTCTAGCTCTAAATCTCTCAATCATTTCTTCAAACCTTTTATCCTTACTCTCAGGCAGATTGACAACCCTATTAACTCGCATAAATTGACTATGCGGAAGGGAATCAAGTAATGTGATAGGATGTGCGCTATCATATCTTAATAGGGAATTCCTATCAGTTGGTTTACGATAAAGGTCTGTCATTAATTTACCATCTCTTTTGATAACCAAGGTGTCTAAAAAACTAATTTGTGTGAAGCTGCATGACATCGTAAATTTAATGGAAGTCGATCCGTTATTAAGTACATTGACAAATTCGTCCAATGCTTCTCTGGTGCCCTCCCATACAAAAATGATGTCGTCTATATAGCGGAACCAATGATGGGCATATTGCTGGAAAAGATCGCATTTATAAACTACATTTTCCTCAAATTCGGACATATAGATATTAGCATAAGTGGGTGCTACATTAGTGCCCATAGAGGTCCTCCGTATCTGTGTATAGAACACCCCATCAAACAGAAAAAAGCCATTACCCAACACTAAGTCCAGGAGAAATTGTAACTGGTTGTCATGAAAGCCTAATTCAATAAGTGCATGTTTCATAGCACCTATGCCTTCCAAATTCCGTATAGATGTATATAGGCTAGTGATATCTAGACTAACCAGAATGCGGTTATCACTAACAATAATGTCACGAAGCTTAACCAAAAAATCGTTTGGCTATCCAAAATGAATGATGGAATCTGCTGGAGATGGACAGGGGGCTGAAGACCGAATCCACAGCGGATACAATAGGCCTCCCTGGGGGCGCAGAAAGAGATTTGTGTATTTTGGGCAAAATATACAAAACAGGTATTAGAGGATATTTTTTGACAAGAAATTTCGACAAGCACATATCGATAATCTGATTATCAAGGGCATCACGTACTAAAATGGAGATTTTACCGGCAATTTCTGCCATAGGATCTCTATCCAATCTTTTATATGTCTCAACATCACCAAGCGGACGCTGTATCTCAGCCATGTAATCTCCACTATTCATAATCACCAGAGCACCCCCCTTGTCTGCGGCTTTTATAATAATTGAAGGATCATTGCGTAATCTCTTTAGGATCCCAAGGTCAGTAGCAGACATATTGGGGGAGGCTCTGGTAAAATGTTGCTTGGAGTATACTTGAGACATTTCTCTCTCCACAATTCTAATGTAACAGCGTGCTCCACATTTTGAGGTATAAAATTACTTTTTCTCTCAAGCCTAAAGTTTTTGAATTAAAGGGTGCAAGCGATAAATCACTATCTGGCCGCCCCGAGAATAAACATTTCAATCGAATATTACGGAAAAACTTAAACAGATCAACTCGAACATCAAATGAATCAATGCGTTCACTCGGACAATACGATAGGTCTCTCGAGAGTAATTTAACCTCATCAACAGTCAAATGAGTGTCCGACAAATTAAAGACTAACGTCTCTTGTACCGGGACTGGTTGTTCCTCGCCGGTGGTTTCTTCACAACGCTCTTCTGGGCTCGCTCTTGTGGATTCTCCCCGGGCGACTGTCTCCCTTGTCGCTGATCTAAAAAAGGCACTCAATCGTTTTGTCTTGCCACACCGAAATCCTCGGACGTATCAGTGCCTGTACCGGACATCGAGTCCTCTGTAAATCTTATAGATTTCTGGATATATTTCCGGCCCATTCGTCGCGTTGTGGCTGGCGTCCTTAGATCGCGTCTTTTCCAGGAGTAAACATTGCCCTGCACATAGTCATCGAGGTCACGTTGGAACTTCCACCTTTTCCTTGATTCTACTTCCTTCCGGAAGTTATCCAGTTGCGGTGCCATCGTGGAACGCACCGCCATTAGCTCCAACTCAGAGGTATTGTCTCGGAACGATTTTTCTAAGCATTCAATTGACTCTTGACATTGCTCGATCTCTTTCGACAAAAAGTCAATAGTGAGTAACATATCATCCATCGAGCACTTGTTCAAAATCTTTTCAAATTTCTCCACATATTCAGGATTATCTTTATAAAAAATTGGCTGGAGCCCCACTCTTAAACCACGTGGTATACGTAATGCCCGATGGTATTCGGCCAGAGTAATCGAGTGTAATTGACATCCAATCAATTTCCGATTATATTTCAATAAATCTTTCTTCCCACAGTCATTTGCAGAGATTCTGAGGAAGGTGTTATCCTTACCGGCCTGTGCCAGAATCCTCCTAGCTTCAATCTCATCATAGGCCAATGTACATGGTGTTGGGGTCGATTCCATATTAGAAGATGGGTAACTTCAAGTAACAAAGCAAGCAGGAATACTCATAAAAATGTAGACTCGAATGCAGCCCCAAACGTGGATCAATGGAGTGAGGGTCTCTTGCTCCACAGCCCCATACAGCAGGGAGATCATTCCGACAGACATTGGTCAAGGCAGAATTTAAGCAAGATGCAGGTGGAAGACCCTTCTTTGGGAAGCCGAAGAATGGAACCTTCCCGTGCTTGAACTGTTCATGCTGTAATGCAGTAATACGTGGTGATTCATTTGTCCATCCCCATTCTGGGAGGAAGTCTAAAATCAAAGGGTACTTCACCTGTAATTCCACTTATGTGATTTACTTGTTGAAGTGCCCATGTGGGTTGATCTATGTGGGTGAGACCACCCAAAAAGTAAAAAAAATCGGTTTATCAAACACAGGTCGGATATTAGAAATAAAAAGACCGAACTCCCTGTTCCTGAACATTTTATATGTAGTGGACATGATATTTCACAGTTACGTTATCAGGTAATTGATGAGGTTCCTAAATTGACAAGAGCTGAGGACAGAGAAAAACTACTTAAGAGGAGGGAACTATATTGGATCCATCATCTTAATACTCTTTCCCCACATGGCCTTAATAGAGAATCGGATTTCTCACCTTTTCTATAAATGATTATCTGTACCATTTTAGTATTAATTTAAAATAAAATTACAAGTATTAAATTTCTTTTTATCTTTGCAGATTTAAGTGTGAGGAATGGTTAGAATTAGCCGGTCACTGCATTAGTAAAGCGTCTTTCTTCCTTCTACACTAAGATCTGTAGAATTGCTTCCTTTCTCCCATAGGTGAATTTATGTCTACGATCTGATCCATGTTAATACATAATGAATTTATAATTTGATTGATGTTAATGTGGTAATTGAAGAATCAGTATGTAGACACTTTGTTTTTAATTACTGGGTTGGTATACACGGTTCGGTTGCAATGATTAATTGATTGTTTGATTGATCTGTGGTACTATTTATTCCCAGCTGTGTTATTGTGATTTAGGCTTGACAAAGACCAGTTGTGGTCGAAACGTTGCCTTGCTTTCTTGGTGTTGGATTAAATCCATTTGAATTACATTGGATTCTGGAGTTCTTTTTTATTTATTTTTTGCTGTATGGGGCTGTGGAGCAAGAGACCTTCACTCCATTGATCCACGTTTGGGGCTGCATGCGAGTCTACATTTTTATGAGGCCTCCAGGGAGGCTGAGTCCTGGCCCCCTGAGAGATCGTGGACACAGCGTGGCAGAAGGGATTCGCCCGGAGGACGACTGCGAGGAGGCTCTCAATTTGCAACCAGCCATGCCATCGGCGTTACAGAACACGACGGTAGGACGTTTGGGCCCCATGAGACTGCGAGAGCTGGGAGCCGGGAGGAGGCCGTCGGCGTTGGACGCAGGTCGGGTGGAGCAAGATGGCCGCGGAGGAAGAATTCTCAGGACACGTGGTGCGGAGGACCAAGATGGCCGACGGGGAGGAGAGATGGAGCTGCACACTGCTGAGGAACAGGATGTCCGGTCGAGGAGCCCAATGGGGAAGACATCACTTCCGGCTGCTGCACGTGGCTCTGCCCCCTGGCAGCCAGCAGCGCGGCACCTGGCATCGACATCACGCCAGCCGCGACGGCCACGCCCCCAAGATGGCGGCGCCCGTGCCCGCTGCAAAAAAAATCATAAAACCATTGCGTCGGCGGCAGAAGGCAGGGGAGCAGCGGGTGAACGGCGGCAGCATCAGATCCTCACCGGCGCACTGAGATACCGTCTGTCATGGAGCTGACGTGGCACTCCGCGCTTCAGACCCCAAGAGACTTTGTGTTCATTTGTATCGTGTGATTTTAAATATATTTTACATCGTTTGGTTTTAGTTTAAATTAGTTTAGTGTATATGGCGTAGCTTTAGTTTTAAATATACTTATATTTTTTTAGGTAAAAATTTGTTTTTTATAAAGATACTATCTGCAGCGAGTTCAAATGCTTTCTTTCGTATAGATTGTAAAATAGGTTTGAGTAATTTGTGATTAGGCAAAAGGGTTTTCTCTTTGTTCATCTGCTATCTGTTTACATGTCTCAGAGGTTGGGAATCACCATTGTCTGAGCAAAAACCTAACTGATTTCCTTTACAATAGATGTGTGTGATATGAAGAAAGAGGAATGTTTATTGTAAATATCTGACATAATGTAATTAGCATTTTAGTAGGTCAATGTGGGTCATTTATGCAAATTATGGCTGTTGGATCTCAGCATAAATTGTGGCATTTTTGTTCATTAAAGAGCTCAGACAGAGAGAGAATCCTGTTGGAACATACAGCCGCGTCTGGTGTCTCGTTCAGCTACGCTACACTACACACTCAACCTCAGAAGGCACAGAGTGGCCTTCTGGAAATTCCTAACGTCTCCAGGGCAGAGAAACAGAAGTAGGCGGGTCAAGCTGCTCGAGGCGCTGAGGACAGCACTCCCAGTAGCCGGGCTGACTGCAACGAAGGGGTATTTGGAGAGTCAGGACAGGCAGAAGAGAACGGTTCCGTCACACTGGTGGCAAGCGGTGTGGATAGAGGCTCTCCAACACCAATACACCCCGAGATGGCCAACTATAAAGCCTGCAATCAGGACACCCTGAAGGACCTGCTGGAGAGCCATGGAAGGAACGAATACTGAAGTAAGGGTCAAAGGCACAAGTGTGGTGCAACCCGGAGCGAGTGGAGATGTGTCCCCGCTGTGAGAGACCGCAGAGGTTTTTGCCTGCGGTGAAAGAAAACCGTCTACAGAGGACTATGGAGCAGGACAGCTCATTTATTCCTTATGAGCAGAGAATCACAAAGGACATTCAGCTGTGGAGACACCAAGTGTTGGGGCCTCAGCCCACTGTGAGCCATGGAGACCAGTTGGTGCACTGGCTGCGTGCCGCACTCGATCTAGAGTGCAAATACGAGGACTTGCTGCAATGTGTGAGTGAGGAGGATTGGGAAACTGACGAGAAGCCTCCCCCAGGCTATGTGTTGCGCGGTCCTGGCCCAGCATGGATCTACTTTAAGGGGGGACACAATTATGGCAGTCCACAGGCTGCCAGACATGCAGAATTGTGCAGCATCCAGGGGCGCTACCTGGACGTGTATGAGGACTCTGCCTTTTGGCCCGTGCTGAAGGGGTTCACTGCTGAGGAATGGGCACTCGAAATAGAGGTGCAAACTGCAGCCCAGCTACAAGTCGCTGAAGCTCCTTGGAGGAAGCCTCCCCACACCAGCCAGCGGGAAGCGGAAGAAAAAGAGAGGTGGCCGAGCCAAAGCAGACCAAAGCAAAACGCCGTCACAGCCCGGGGATTACAACAGTAAGCCATCTTCCAGCGGGCAGTATCAGGTCACCAGAGAGATTGACACCCAGGCTGTTCCCCTCATGAGAGATGGGACCACACAGACCATGGACGATCTGGTCAGCTTGTTACAAGCTGAATTGCTTACTGCTCGAGGACAGATAATGGCCCTGACAGAGACATTACAGAACCAGTAAAATGAGCTGCAAGATGGCCAGAGAGAGCTGGATGAGGTGAGACTATCCAGAGATGCTGCGGAGGTGAATGTACAGCGCCTGGAGATGGAGCTCACTGGCTTACAGGACTTACTTACAGCTGCTGAGCGAGCCAAGGATAATGCTGCTCGAGAGCGAGAGGAGGCCATGGCCATTGGCGTTTTAAAAGTCCAGACAGCCTTGGAGGAAAAGTGTCTCCTGGAATCCCAGATTATGGAGCTGGTGGAGAAGCTGACAGCCGAACAGAGTAACGCTGAGCGAGTAGGCCAGAATCTCAAGAAGGCCAGATTGCTGAATAACCATCTGAGAGCAGATGGAGAGGCAGAGCGAAGCAAGGCCCAGCTACTCGAGAAGGCATGTCAACAGCTGGAGGGTCAGTGCTAAGAACTAAAGGCTGAACTCCAGGCTTCTATCACTGCCTGGGAAGGAAAATGTCAAGAGCTACAGGAGCAGCTTGCTGCAGAGACCCAGCAACGCCACAGTATTGGTGAGCAGCTGCGACAATCCGAAAGTATCTTGCTTGTTGCCCACCAACAGCTGGAAAACGAGAGGCTTCAGAACGTGCGGCATCAACAGATCCAGGCCAAGCTGCTGGCATCAGTTGCTGAACTGGAAGCAAGGACCATGCGGCTAGACGTGCCAACTGCACGTGCCCCTGGTGCTCTGGCCAGCTGTTGAGGGGAATAGGTGGGGCAAGAGGCCTCTGGCCTAACGGGTTGGGAGGATGGGCAGAGGTTGGAAATGCTCTGCC
Organism: Leptobrachium leishanense; assembly: GCA_009667805.1. NCBI lineage: Eukaryota > Metazoa > Chordata > Amphibia > Anura > Megophryidae > Leptobrachium > Leptobrachium leishanense. Next base: position 103,187 of record RXON01003399.1, read on the forward strand.
CCGTTGCCAGCTTTTCTGCTGGAGGGAGAGATGCTGGGGACGTGTCTCCGGGTGGGAGAATGGTATCCTCCATTCTCGGTGGGGTCATCAGTTGCTGGGCCGACAACCCTTGGAGATCCTTGCTTGGGTCATCTTGTTGCAACTTGGGGAGTGGGCAGAGGCCAGCGGTGCTCTGCCCTGTCGCCAGTGCTTCTGCTGGGGGGGTTGGACACAAAGGTAGTGTCTGCTGGTGGGTACGGGGGGAAGGCATCTTCCACTCGAGGTGGAGATGGAGAGGGCCATCCGGACCCGTCTGTCGGTTGCTCAGGCATGACTTGGGCAACCCCAGGCTCATCCTGGCAATTTAGCACCTGCAGTACTTGGTGCAATATCGCCAGTTCTTCAACGATGGGCAGGACGGGAGAACATAGGGGCACCTCCGGCTCCATTTCCTCAGGTTCCTCTGCCCCGTCCAGACTGTCCGCTCTATCTGCCAGACAGTCCCAGGCCTCTGTCACCGCCATATCTAGGCCTTCAAGCTCCCCCAGCCATCCGTGGCTGGGAGCACATTGAGGCAAAACTGGGCCATCTGCCCCACATCCCCACCACTCTCCAGTGGGGACTTCCGGTTCACCCACTGTCCCGAGGCAGTCCTCCTCTAAAAGAGCCCAGCCACCCTGCCGGGTCACACTGGTGGAGACCGCTGTCTCATCCACCATCGTCTGCCTGTAATCCTCTGGCTCTTGACAGTAGAGGCCAGAGGCATGCTGCGCCGTGGTCCACACCAAATCATTGTCCCAGTCTAGAGGCTCCGGGACCTCAGACAGCCCCATCCTACCTCGCATCTAGGGCAGCCGGAGTTCGTGCTGCCGCTCACGCTCCCTCTCCTGGCGATCCAGCTCTTTCCTGCTGGGCATCCTGCAGCATTATGTCCGAGATGGCCCGACTAATGTCTTCCTCTGCTGGAAAAGCTCCTCAGCTGACCAGGGTCTTTGGTCCATTTTGGGCAGCTCGCTGATTAGGGCATCTTTGCCCTTGCATCCGGCGATCCCTCCTCGGCTCTCCAGCAGGTCTCTCAGGGTGTCCCGCTTGCAGGCTGCATAGTTTGTCATCTCGGGGTGTCTTAGTGTTGGAGAGCCTCTATCCCACCGCTTGCCACCAATGTGACGGAACCGTGCTCTTCCACCTGTCCTGACTCTCCAGACACCCCTTCGTTGCGGTCAGTCCGGCTACTGGGAGCGCTGTCCTCAGCGCCTCGAGCAGCTTGACCCGCCTGCTTCCGTTCCTCTGCCCTGGAGCCGTTAGGAATTTCCAGAAGGCCGCTCTGTGCCTCCTGAGATTGAGTGTGGAGTGTAGCGTAGTTTGTAATAAAACACCAGATGTGGCTGTATGCTTTAAAACTGGATTCTCTCTCTCTATGAGCTTGAGAGTTCTCTGACTTTTAATGAACCAAAAACGCCACTATTTATACTGAAATCCAACAGTCATAATTTGCATAAAATGACGCACCTCCTCCTACCAATGCTAATTACATTATGTCAGATATTTACAATAAACATTCTTTAGCTCACACAACATTTACATAACCTATTGTTCTAACACATCAGATTAAAGACAAACACTATCACAGATCCCTTGAATTAAACATTCAGCCAGATAAGGGTAAAACCCTGTTGCGTAAATTACACAGCAGTAAAGCTTGTTTACTGGCTACACAAAGACACATTTACTTACTGGAATATAAGTATATTTAAAACTAAAGTTACGCCATTTTACACTAAACTAAATTAAACTAAAACCAAACGATGTAATATAGATTTAAAAACACACGATATTCCATCACTTCCATTTGCTTGATCCCTCATGGCGGAGAGGGGAGGCGAGGCGCGGGCCCGCCTCAAGGTGATTTCTCATAATGTAAAGGGTCTTCTGTCCCCGAACAAGAGACGAGGGGCCATCAGATATTACCGGAAACTTCGTGCCGATGTAGTCCTCCTGCAGGAGACTCACTTTACACGGGGCAGAGTCCCGGGATATTGGGGGGATGGTTTCACCGTGCATTATCACTCCGCTGGTAGCTCCCGCAAGACAGGGGTTTCGATACTGATGCGAGGTAGTCTTCATTTCCATCTTGCCCATCAGGAGTCAGCTTTGGACGGCAGATACCTGCGGGTGACTGGGACAATTGGAGGTAAGCCGGTCACCTTTGTTAACGTATATGCTCCTTCCCCCCCGGAGGGACCTTTTTGGAGGGCAGTGGAGGAACGACTTGCACAGCTACCAAATAGGGAGGTCTTTGTAGGAGGAGATTTCAATGCGGTCATGGACCCTTACCTTGACCCCAGTAAGACAGCACTTAACCGTGCTCCTTTCCGCAGCTCCAAGACCTTCCTTGGTGTAGTCCAGGCGGCCAATCTGTACGATACTTGGCGGTTGCTCCACCCTAGAGACCGAGACTATTCCTTTTATTCAAATTCCCATGACTTGTACTCCAGATTAGATTATATTTTTTGCAGTAGAGATAACATTACGGCCCTCGTCTCTTCCACCATTCACGAAATCTCGTGGTCTGACCATGCTGCAGTTGAGATAGCACTATTGGGTTGGGGGGGTACCGGGCTCGGCTAGTGTGTGGAGCTTTAATGCTTCCCTCTTCCTTGACCCTGGTTTGAAAGATACCATGAACCTTGACTTGACGGACTTCTTTGAGCGCAACTTCACTCCAGGCATAGCTACCACCACAGTGTGGGAGGCGCACAAGGCGTTCATGCGTGGCAAACTAATTGCTATAGCGTCCCGCCGCAAGCGGGAAAGAGCAGCTGAGATGATATCACTTACAACTAGGGTGGGCGACTTAGAACGTGAGCATAAAAGGACTGGGGACGCCACTCGGTTGAGTGAGTTGCTGGAGGCCAGGGGTAGTCTTAACATGTTGCTATCCCACCAGGTCCAGGCGGCTCTTCAGTGGACGGGTCGGAAGTTTTTTGAGAAGAGCAACAAACCTGACACTCTTTTGGCCCGCCAGCTGAAGCAGCAGACCCGGGAGCATACAGTGCGCGCGGTACGTCTTGGCTCGGGCGAAATGACCTCTGACCCCCGGGATATTTCAAGGGCCTTCTGCTTTTATTAGGAGTCCCTCTATAACGGCACTACTGCGACGCCTGGCCCAGCAGGGGAGGCACTTATCTGGGAATTTCTCGGTTGCACCACTTTGCCTTCCTTCAGCCACCCGCAGCGTATGGACATGGCAGCCCCCATCTCAACAGAAGAAGTAGCAGCGGTGATTAAACACTTACATTCCTCTAAATCCCCGGGCCTGGATGGATTCTTGGTCCCCTACTATAAGGGATTGAGCCTGGCCCTGCTCCAGCCCCTAACCAGACTGTTTAATACCTACATGAAGGGAAAGGAGGTCCCATCTTCTGACATGCTCTTGGCCCGTATTGTGGTCATCCCCAAGCCAGGCAAGGACCCGGCCGTATGCCCCAGCTATAGGCCCATCTCCCTGATAAACGTGGACATGAAGATCTACGCCAAAATTCTGGCAAACAGAATTGGTCGTTATATCGCCGAGGTTATTCATCCCGATCAGTGGGATTTGTCCCCGGTAGAGAGGCCCCGGACAATATCAGACTGGCCCTTAATCTGATTCAGGTCGCTAAAACCTCAGGTAGAGGCTCTTTTCTCCTCTCTCTAGACGCCGAAAAGGCCTTTGACCGGGTTGATTGGAACTATTTATGGGTGACATTGACCTCCTTCGGAATACGGGGAGACCTCTTGACAGCAATACGGGCTTTATATGCGGGCCCCAGGGCGCAGGTTGACACGGGGGGTTCCTCTCGGCCCCCTTCTTTATGTTAAACGTGACCCGACAGGGATGCCCTTTGTCGCCGCTCCTATTCGCCCTATCTATTGAACCCCTGGCGGCGTATATTAGGGACCTCCCTGATGTCCGAGGGGTGGAAGTAAGGGGAAAACCATATAAGCTGTCTCTTTTTGCTGACGATGTCCTCTTGTCCCTGACCTCGCCCTTCACCACTCTCACCAACCTGATTAGGGCCCTGAGGGACTTCGGTAGGGTCTCGGGCTATAAACTTAATGCGGATAAGAGCGAGGTGCTTGACCTTAACCTAACAGAGGGGGAGAGGGCGGTGGTTCGAGATCGGTTCCCTTTTCGAAGGTGCCGCTCATCTATGGGCTCCCTGGGGACCCAGCTGACTCCCACTTGGGATGAGCTGCACACGGCAAATTACGGGGTACTGCTTCCTACCCTCCATGCATTGCTGTCGGCATGGTCCCATTTACACCTTTCGCTATTTGGTAGGATATATGCGTTCAAGATGACCCTGCTCCCAAAGCTGCTGTACCTTTTCAGAACACTGACAATTCCTATTCGCAGGGTGGACCTGACCTTCCTTCAGTCGGCTATCCACTCTTTTATCTGGGGAGGGCGACGAGGTCGGTTGCCTAAAAACCTTATGTTTCAATCCAGGCGACGGGGAGGCATGGGAGTCCCACACCTTTACTCCTATTACAAGGCGACCCAATTTGCGATGCTCTCTATGATTAACCTGAGACACGGAGCCCCACTCTGGACTACCCTTGAACAAGATATGGGGGGACCACAACTACTGCGCACGCTTGAATGGGCCCCTAAAGCTACTCCCCGGATCCTCCACAAAAGCCCCACGCTGCAGCATTCACTGCGCCTCTGGAACTAGACTTGTGCACCGATTTTTTTTTCGGTTCGGTTCGTTCGTATTTTGTAAATTTTCGTTTCAGCTCGTTTCGGCCGATTTCCGTTTCGGTTCGTTTCGTTTTCGGATCTGAAAAGTTTCGTAAAATCAGCCGAATCCGAATGCACGAATCGGGAAATTTTGTGAAAATTCTGAAATTCCGAAACCCGAAACGCACATCCCTATCTGGAACCTCTATAGAAACATAGAAACATAGAAAAATGTCGGCAGATAAGAACCTTTCGGCACATCTAGTCTGCCCAATTACATGGATATTTAACCTGGATTTATCTTTTGTTTAGGATAGCCTTATGCCTATCCCATGCTTGCTTAAATTCAATTACTGTTTTGGCCTCTACCACTTCTACTGGAAGACTGTTCTATGTATCCACCACCCTCTCAGTAAAATAATGCTTAGAGATGGAGATGATCTGTCCCCCTCCGGGTTCGGGCCTCCAACCTTTATTCTACAATCCGAAGTTCCCGCAGGGTAACCCTCCCAGGGCGTTCGGTTGGTGGCTCAGATCTGATATCACAGAACTGCGCGATCTGACTTTGCAGGGTCGCCCGGTCACCCTTGGTTATCTAAGGGAGTCGAAAGCGCTACCCCCCTCTGGTACATTTAGAGCACTCCAACTGCTACATTTTGTCAGGGGAACTCTTAGAGAGACACCGGACCGCAGCCTGACCCTCTATGAGACCTGCTGTCAGCGGAAGTGTTAAGTTCTAATTTCCATTTTAATTACCATAAACCTTTTTCAAGTTTCTTCTTATATATCAAAAATGAAGTAAGGCGCTGCACGACTCTGACCAGAGGAGATGACAGACCCAACCACACCGAGATATGGCAGATTAGCATCTGATCAGTCCGTGGTCTGACAGATTGGTTTATTGTTTCAACATCCAATAGAAATGTTCGTTATACATAAACACTTCCTGCAGTTTTCACTCCCAACATAGGAATGTGATACAACAACCAATCAGAGCAGATACATTTCTACATCATGTAACAAAGATTTCGCGGGCATTCTAAGTCAACACAGGATATCTATTTCCATCACCCCGCTGACTAGCCTCGAGAGGAAACGAAATTGAACAGACACCGTGCTGGAAAAAGGAGGGGGATTTCACACTAATGCAAAAATTAAAAAACTACCTACCTATCATATTAAAATACCTTTCAATCGTCTCATTGATCACATATACAATCGTGATCACTAAAATGGATAAAACAAACTAGACAATTAAACTAATTATACCTGGGCCATAGTATCCTCGCCTAATACCTGTACGATATACGAAAAGGATTCCCCAAGGAGGCCCTTTATGAGCATAAAATATACTTATCTATCTAGATTCACTCTACCAGCGAACCACACTTGGAGTTTGGGCCAAAATACCTAATCTAGACATTGAATAACTATTTATTCCCGTTTCCCAAAATGTACTTCACCGAACAAGAAAAATATAATAACTTGAATGTAAAAGTTCATTTATCTAATAATCAACATGAGTCAGATCTATATCTGTGTGTTTTCCTATGTTCAGCTTCACTCCACAGACCGCATACACACCTGCATTCATACACACTCTCAAGAAATACATTCTCATGTTCCCAAATCCATTCCTTTCTCACACTTATCTAGGGGATTAAAATAAAAAAAAAATAAGATTCCATAATCTAATACCATAGTCCACAGTGCGAGATCAAGGTCTGGTCTTTTTCAACATCCCAGCTTGAGACGCATAATCATTAAATGTCATCAGAGCTCCCACCATAGGGACTCATGAACAAGCTGTCTCTTTGCGCTGGTTGCTTATTACCTGTGACCTTTGACCTTGACACAAAATGTCCATGATTCGTTCCATATGCAGTCATTGTGACTGTCAGGTTTCTTGATGATGTGATATGGTTTTAGCAACAATAAAGAAAAGAAAAAAGAAAAGAAAATATGGTATACCCCGCTAATCATATACATCCATTCATTCATTGTCACTCTCAAATGCACGAAAACAATAAAAATGTTAATTTACACAAGAAGAGACACAGATAATAAATTTTAAAATTTCCCCGCAAAGCCTATCGGTCTCACGCCACGGGAAAAAAATTATACTACTTCTGACTCATTGTTAGAGAAAAATATATATATACGCAACTTTGGCTCAAAAGGGAAATAGCCGAAGTGCATATTCCACCCATTTTAAATATCAAAAAAAAAAATTCATTACTATCCTATTCAGTCTTGTTCGGTGTTTTGAAACAAACCTGGTGTTTATAAAACACACCAATCCTCAAATGAAATAAAAAAAATAAAAACAGCATTAATTTTACCGGATCAGAACTTTCCATTTACCACTATATATGTCATGAAACGTATTTATGCAAATGCATTAAATTATATGTTCCTAAATACATTAATGAACTCTAATTTTAATTGGATGTGATCTTCAATAATCCTAAATGTGTCAGGGAATTTTGAACAATATTGATTGTAACCAAACAACAAAAATAATAAAAGACACAAAATAATTATCACTTCAGAATATAAAAATACATTATCTTCTTTCTTATTGGTTGAAAAACTGACATGTCTTAAGTTTTATTTCCAAATCAATGATCTTCTTTAATCGCATGATTTATTGATGAGTTGTCGATAATTAGATTGTTTTATTGCCTGGTGTCTGATAATTCCTTATTATCCGGTTGATGTAACATTGCAATGTGAAATGATAATGTGTTTGAGTAAATTTCCTTCAATTCCAACAGCTTTATCAATATTGGTATCACATAATCTTCCATCTAGCTTGAGCAAAGTTGGCATGCATGGGTAATTTTCACCTAAAGTAAAAACTTACATTTTTTTCCCGTCAAACTTTAAAATTCATATGGTTAAAATACTTTTAAAATGGAGGAAAAAAAAAATGCAACACATTTTTGGACACAAAGAAAAGGAGTGGTCATGAGAGAGAAAAAATGGAGGAGAGGAGGGGTCATGAGAGAGACAAAAATGGAGGAAACTAGGAAAAGAATGTGAACTTCAATTCAAATAAAAAACACAACAAAAATATCATGAACTGGGAAAGAAAGTATAGAAGGGCATGTTTAAAACTTGACGCGTTAACTAGCAAAGTTCTCAGAGGAAACTCAGAGAAAAAGATTCTTAATAAACATCTAAAACTACAATCATTATTTAGGATATTGGTTAAAAACAAACATTCAAACGTGAGGTGTTTGTGCAGCTATTGTACAACCTGTTTTATTCCCTCCAAGAATATTCAATGGGGGCACAGTTATACGCTATTGCACTTCACACCAAAAGACAAAAACATCAGACAGCAAAAAAAATAAAACTAGACATCTGGCTACCACTGCAGAAAAAGAAAACAATCAAACAATACTCAGATACCAAACTACAACCTTCCATCTCCCTTAGTCAACTAAAATAAAACCAAAAAACCACCTTCTCTCATTTGAAATCTGCCTAAATTCCTTTGTACAGCGCTACTAAACCTGTAGGCGCTTTCCTTTAAACTTTCACTCAAATCCTTCAGCTTTATATCACTTCATCCTCTTAGATTCCAAACAACTAAACATGAACCTACATATATATTCCATTATACAAGTTACAAAACTGTAAATGATCTCAGTCAGCCATTTTGGCAAAACATATAACCTATATTAAGGTGTGGTCAATCCCTTAGTGCTGGACTCAAACAAAGACCAGAGAAAATAACCGACCACACCTCTCTTGGGAAAATGTACAACTTTGAGCCCATCACCTTGATATACATCAATTTATAATCCATTTACAGTAAATCCAGCTCCCATAATTACTTTCTTTTGTTCCACTACTGTACGCACGCAGAAGCACTCAAACCACGCCCAATTCCACAACAGTTACAGTTACAGTTTTATAAAGCACTAACAGCTCCAGAATTCAACTGCTACTACAGTCATTCAAGGCATTAGACACGTCATTTGTATATACTGTTCAATTATCCCAAATAGATACTCACAGAACAACAAAAATAACTACATATTCCATTATCCAACTTGCACTGCTAAAAGACTACTAGCATTCAAAGAAAAAAATCCTTATACAAACACATAATAACATTATACATTACAAATAAAGAGTTTTTTTAATTAAATAAAAAAAGAACAAAGAGAAAAAATGAATGTATGAGAAAGAGAAAAAAAGTTAGCAGGCGCTTTTGAAAGTCACTGTTAAAGTAAAGCCCTATTGTCTCCATTTTCTGTTCCTTTTTTTTTTTTTTTATACACGAGGCAAGGCAGTAATGACACAGAAACAAAGCAACCTGGTTTACGAAAAGCAGTCCCTATACATAAATTACATATAAAAAAACATATCAAAACTACGAAATACAAAACATCAAAGATAAACACATACATTAATAGTTAGTAAAGACAAACATTTAAATAAACAGACGCAATCAATGGCCATAAACAAAATAAAAAATAAAACAAAAACAAACATGCAATCTGAAATAAAAAAACAGTTAGCAAATCCTTTAGAATCAGCGCGCAAACACATGCAGCAAAAAAAAATAAAGAAAAAAATGGCAGCAGCGCGCAAGAAAATAAAAATAAAAAATAAGAGGAAAAAAACAAACTGTCTCTCAATGGGAGATTAAATCAGTTGATATAAGAAGAAAATCTAATCAGTTAAAATAAAATTCTCACAATTACAAGATATGGACGACCCAGAAACACCAGAATTGAAGTACAAGATAGACACAGAACGGAGACAAAACAACTAGAAACATCTCGTTCCTTTTTTTATGAGTTCAATTTCCAGCAAATACAAATACTCAACACAGCGGGCGAGTTCAAACACACGTGAGGTCCTCAAACGATTTTCCTTTACTACAATACATAAAATGACAAAAACAAACCAAGACAAAGAGTCCAACCTTGCACCAAAAAATAAATAAAAAAAATCAACAAGCTCTGAACCATAGCTTTAACGTCAGGGAAAATAAATCTGAACAAGCAAATGTAAGGATACATTCAAATGTAAAGATACACTTAAATATAAGGATACATCTGAATGGCAAATCCCACTTCAGACAACAACTGTTAAGTTCTAATTTCCATTATAATTACCATAAACCTTTTTCAAGTTTCTTCTTATATATCAAAAATGAAGTAAGGCGCTGCGCGACTCTGACCAGAGGAGACGACAGACCCAACCACACCGAGATATGGCAGATTAGCATCTGATCAGTCCGTGGTCTGACAGGTTTGTTTATTGTTTCAACATCCAATAGAAATGTTCGTTATACATAAACACTTCCTGCAGTGTTCACTCCCAACATAGGAATGTGATACAACAACCAATCAGAGCAGATACATTTCTACATCATGTAACAAAGATTTCGCGGGCATTCTAAGTTAACACAGGATATCTATTTCCATCACCCCGCTGACTAGCCTCGAGAGGAAACGAAATTGAACAGACACCGTGCTGGAAAAAGGAGGGGGGGATTTCCTGGGTCAGCAGAGCCTCGAGTATCTGGCGGATGGGTGAGAGGCCTTCCAGGCCGTTGTAAAACTCAAGTAAAGCATCGCTGCTGTTTGTTTCCAAAACCCACAGGGCCCCAACTTGACTGTCTATGCATTTCAGACTTCAGGCTGTGATTGACTGCAAAGGATTTGCAACCAAGTATTAAGGGAAAGTTTGATTTATGATTATTATTCTGTCCCATTACCTTTGGTCCCTTAACAAGTGGGGGCACATCTGCAAACTGCTGTAAGTCCTACACCGTTCACCTGAGTTGGATGTACATACCCTCAAATTAAAGCTGACAGTCTGCAGTTAAAGCACATTGTGTTTGTTTCATTCCAACTCCATTGTGGTGGTGTATAGAGCCAAAGATGTTACAATTGTCTCCATGTCCCAATATTTCTGGACCTGACTGTATATATGTATTCCACCACACTTACAGGAAACATACAAAACTATTTCAGGACAACAAAGGGGGTGGTTAAAAACATTTGTGCTGCTCAGATCAATGGCCTTGCAGGGGTTAAAGACCACAGGGGATGAAAATTGGCCTTTCCAGCATGGGTTGTAATATGGCAGGAAAGTCTGCTCCTGGACACAGGAGACCCCTCACACATTACAGCTTACACTGGAGGGAGGCTGGGGGGGGTCTCTGTGGGGGGGGGGTGCTGAGATATGAGAGTTTACAGTGCAAAGAGCAGATATTTTCTCACCTGGCAGCCTGGTGGAATGGAATCTTTGCTCCTCACTCAGCACATGTGGGACAAGAGGACAGGATGCCATGTTCCTGCTGCTCTCAGCTGAGAGCAGCCACTCACTGAGGGCTGTGTGTGCACTGCTAATCTGACAGTGCAGGAGAAGGGCCCCAGGAAGACGCTGCCTGGAGGGACTGGGAGGAGTAACTCTGGCGGCATCAGCTCCTTTCACTGCCTGGAGCTGCTGACATGAGCTTGACCAGTGAGTCTGAGGTCACTGTGGGGGAAAGCAACCTTGCGAGGCCCCAGGGAGGGTGAGGCCTTAGGCGGCCGCCTTAACTGCCTAATTGAGAGCCGCCGGCGCCACTGGTCACTGTGTTACATGTTTACAGGTGCATTCTGTATATAGTCACTATGTTACATGTTTACAGGTGCATTCTGTATATAGTCACTGTGTTACATGTTTACAGGTGCATTCTGTATATAGTCACTGTGTTACATGTTTACAGGTGCATTCTGTATATAGTCACTATGTTACATGTTTACAGGCGCATTCTGTACATAGTCACTGTGTTACATGTTTACAGGTGCATTCTGTATATAGTCACTGTGTTACATGTTTACAGGCGCATTCTGTATATAGTCACTGTGTTACATGTTTACAGGCGCATTCTGTATATAGTCACTATGTTACATGTTTACAGGTGCATTCTGTATATAGTCACTGTGTTACATGTTTACAGGTGCATTCTGTATATAGTCACTGTGTTACATGTTTACAGGTGCATTCTGTATATAGTCACTGTGTTACATGTTTACAGGTGCATTCTGTATATAGTCACTGTGTTACATGTTTACAATATTATATATTATAAGCATTTGTTGTACAATCTGCTTTCTTACCGCGGGGCTCAGGCAGGATTGGTTTCTGTACAGGGCACCTAGTTTGGGGTAAAGTTTAGGTGAGTTTTTCGATGTGGGGACAAAGGATAGATTTGGGTCTAAGCACATACCTAGATATTTCAGAGAAGTGACTTTGGTCAGCGTGCCATTTGATCTTGTCCTGACACATATAGGGCTAGATTACATAGTTGGTGCTAATTTAACCAGAGCTGTTGTAAACTTAACAACTCCAAAGACTGTAATGGCTCTAGTAAGTTAACAACAGCTCTGGTTAAGTTAGCACCAACTTTGTAATACTGCCCATAGATGGGGATTTTGCAAATTGTGTAGTTTAGGTTTCGTTTCAAAGAACATTGTAACAGTTGTGTCAGTATTTAGTTTGTTGTGTTTGATCCACTTTTCTACCTCTGAATTGTTCTTGCAGCACGGCCTCCAGCTGTAGGAGATTTGATTTGCTGGTATAGGTTACGGTGTCGTCTGCGTACATGTGTACAGTTGAGGCTTTGCTGGTATAGGTTACGGTGGCGTCTGCGTACATGTGTACAGTTGAGGCTTTGCAGACGTTGGGCAGATCATTTATGAATATCGTGAATAGCAGGGCGCCGAGTATCGAGCCTTGGGGTACACCGCAAGTGACTGGGAGGGGGAGGGAGGAGCTGCCAGAAATGGACACATATTACGATTGGCATTTCACTCTGTATGGGCATTCCACCCCGTGTCATTATTCTGTATGGGCATTCCACCCCGTGTCAGTATTCTGTATGGGCATTCCGCTCTGTGTCATTATTCTGTATGGACATTCCACTAGGGATGAGCCGAACACGCCCATGTTCGGTTCGCATTCAAACTCGAACAATTTCAAAAGTTCGAGCTTGAACGCGAACCGAACTCAATGCAAGTCAATGGGACTCAAAAGTTTGATTTTTAGAGTGCCCTCCAAGAGGGCATAAATGCAAGATGTTTGCCATAAAAGGTGTATGGGGGTTCGGGACAGGAAACAAAGACAAAAAGTTAAAAAAGTTTTTAAACGAACAGTGAGTATTCCATGAAATAAGGGTTAAAAATAAAAACCAAAAATTCCTTCAAATATCGTGCCTAGGAGGTCCCCATAACCTGCCCGTGAAGTGGCGGATTTGTAGAATGTATAGAAACATTTAAAAACAAAAAAATTACATTTCAAATGACGGTAAATGCTTTTCCTTTAATCTATTCATAAACAACTGCTTGGGGCGACAGTCTGTATTATAAGAGGAGACAATTTAGGACACGCAGAACAAGTTTAGTGATTTTTTTTTTTAAATATAAATTTTTATTAAATTTTTCAACAGTAAACACATATTCAAACAAATGAAAAGGAAATAATATCACAAAAACAAGAAAATAATATCAAATAAATAAAAGCTAAGGGAGAAAAACAAAAACCAAAAGAAAAAAAAAAAAAAAAAAGGGGGAAGAGGCAAGCAGGGTATCATCTCAGTTTTATGACCGGTTTTATTGCACATTCCTTTGCTCATAAGCCACATGCTTTGTAAAGTTTGTGTATGTCCCAGAGCGACCAAGGGTCTTGTTGAGGCGGTGTTATACCACACAGAGTAGTTGCCTTCGAATCAAAGGTGCGGTATTGAGCCAGAGTGTCCAAGATTTGTTTTTGCATTGGTAAGTCTGTGGATTTCCATTTCCTGGCGATTAGAAGGGCCGTTGTCGAAATAATAATGAAGAGCATTTTTAGATGTTGGCGAGGAAGCCGTATAATTCCTAGTAGCATGACCTCCGGTGTACAGGGGATCGGAGTACTCAGCATCTCCGTCACCAGTAGAGACACTTCTGACCACAGTGGAAGTATTTTTGGGCAGTGCCACCATATGTGACCCATAGAGCCGACAGAGGAGTTACATCTCCAGCAAGAGTCTGAGATTTGCGGAGCAAAACAATGGATTTTTTCCGGAGTCAGATACCATCTGTACAAAATCTTTCGTTGTGTTTCCACCAAAGTAGCGCACCGGGATGCCCCCACTGCAAACATAGAAGCTGAGGTCCAATGAGTAGGCGTCAGAGAAATTGAGAGAACTTTCTCCCAGGCCTCTTGAAAAGACCATCTCTCCGCTTTTCTAGGAGTGTTCAACAAACGGTAAAACATTGAAATAGGCTTAATAGTGGAGTCTTCATTCAGACAATACAACTCAGAGTGCGAGAGGAGTGGGATCATAGTCGAGAGCTTGGGTTGAATTTTACATACATTCAGATAGGAGTATAACTGCATATAAGAGAGAAACATTGTATCAAGCACTGAATATTTAGTCTGCAAGTCTCGGAAAGGCAGAATGTCTGTTTAAGAGAATAAATGATGTATATGAGTAATCCCACATTTTATCCAGGGACTCAGTTGAAAGTGTGGGAGGAGATATGTAAGAGAGGATAACGGGGTCGCCATGGATAATGGATTATGAGTTGTGAGGAGTGAGAAATGGCGATCCCAGACCCTTAAATGATATACTGTGGAGGCCAGAGAGTTTGGTAATTGGGGCCTATTTCCCGGAGGAATCCATAGTAAGTGTCGTAGTGCATGTCCCTTCATAAATGCTGCTTCAACAGCCAACCACTGTGGCATCAGTTTGGAATGGAAGAGTTCAGTTACGGAAGCTAAACTTGTAGCCCATTGGTATTTGTGGACATGGAACAAGTTTAAACCTCCATCGCGTGGGCGGTAATAGAGAAGAGTACGTGGGATCCGAGGACGTTTATCGTTCCACACATAAGACATAAGTAGGGTTTGGAGGGAGTCGAAGAATGTTTTTGGAAGTTTAATGGGGAGAGTACGAAGGACGTATAACAGTTTAGGGATTATCATCATTTTTACCGCAGCCATCCTACCTAACCATGAGACTTCTCTTCTACGCCATTGGTGAACCAGAGATCGGATTTCCGAGAGTAACCTTTCATAATTGTGGCGAAATAGTTTGAACTGTATTTATACGGTGATATGAAACCGTCGCGTATGAGTCCAGTTCTGTCTGTAAAGCAGGGAGGGATGTATCTGGGTCTGTCAGAGTTAAGAGAATATCATCTGTATATAAATTTAGTTTATAGTTTTGAGGACCTACATCTATACCTCGTATGGAATCATTCTGCCTTATCGCTTGAGCCAGTGGTTCTAAAGCTAGTGTGTATAAGAGGGGGGATAGTGGGCACCCTTGTCTCGTACCATTCGTGATCGTATATTTGTCAGAGAGAAATCCCGAATTAAGTACTCTGGCCGAGGGTGCGTCATACATAGCTTGTATCGCTGTCAAAAAAGTTTCTGGAAAGTGAAATTTTAGAAGAACTGAGTGTTAAAAAGACCAGCCAACCCTGTCGAACGCCTTCTCCGCATCAAGTGAAATCACTAGGCTGGGGTGATCCGTGCGTCTCATGACTTCCATTAAATTGATCAATTTTTTGGTGCTATCCGAGCCCTGCATTTTAGAGATAAAGCCCACTTGGTCTAGTCCGATGATCGAGGGGAGGATAAATTTCAGTCTAGTTGCTAATAGTTTACTGTATATTTTTAAGTCCACATTAAGGAGCGATATGGGTCTTAGATTCTTACATATGTTTGGTATCTTTCCCGGCTTTGGGAGGGTCACTATATGTGCTCGCAACATATCTACAGGAAAAGATCCCTGATCCTGAGCCGTGGCAAAAGCAGCATGCAGATGGGGTAAGATTTGATCAGAGAATGTTGTGTAGTATGTGCCGGGGAATCCGTCGGGTCCCGGTGCTTTGTGTCTCGGAAGGGTTTTAATGGCATTATTTAGCTCCTGTACCGTGATTTCAGAGGATAAGCGACTGGCTTGAGACGTCGACAGGGTCGGCAGGTGAAGGCCTGATAGGTATGTGTCTACCGCATCTGCTGTCGGGTGTGTAATGGAATCATCAGTAGATAGGCGAATTCATTCGCTATGTCTTTGGGGGAGTAAACCGCTCCCTGCTTAGTAATTAGGGAAATAATTTTGGAGGAAGTCTTATTGGGCTTCAGTCTTCTGGCCAAGAGTCTGCCTGATTTATTTTGAAGGGCGTAGTATTTCGCATTCAGTCTGGACATTGTAGCAAAATAATCATCTGCCTCCAAAGCTCGGAGTGAACTTAAAGCCGCATCTAGTTTATCCGCCGTCTCTTGTGTGGCGGCTGTTTTATTACTCAAATCTAAGTCTTGTATATTAGTCAGAATCTCTAGCCGTCTGGACAGATATGCTTTTTTAAGTCTGGACTTCCATTGTATGCATATGCCGCGGACTACTGCCTTATGTGCCTGCCAGACAGTCAGGGGATTTACGTCGGGTGTGACATTTTCCTTAAAATAATTAGATAATGTGGTCTTAATAGCCGTTAAAGCTGGTTCATGTTTCAGAAGGGTCTCATCCATCCGCCACGGAGGCCGGATGTTGCTCTGGTATGCCTCACTAAGTGTAAGCTGTATCGGGGTGTGGTCTGACCATGTAAAGGGTAATATTTCGCTGGCAGCCACGTATGGGAGAGCTGTTCCCGACACCAAGAAGTAGTCTATGCGGGTGTAGCTGTTATGCACTTGAGAGCGGAAAGAGTAATCTCTTTCCGTTGGGTGTAGCAGACGCCACGTGTCGTATAAGTTATATTGATCAAGGAGGTTGTGTAAGTATGTGGGTATAGCAGCGGGGGAGGAGGTTGTGTAAGTATGTGGGCATAGCAGCGGGGGAGGAGGTTGTGTAAGTATGTGGGTATAGCAGCGGGGGAGGAGGTTGTGTAAGTATGTGGGTATAGCAGCGGGGGAGGAGGTTGTGTAAGTATGTGGGTATAGCAGCGGGGGAGGAGGTTGCAGAAGCAGCAGATCTATCTTTAGAGGGATCAAAACTGATATTCAAATCTCCACATAAAATAAGAGCACCCGAAAGGACATCTGATACCTTGTTAAGAAGAGAGGATAAAAAGGGATTGAGAGACTCATTTGGGGCATATACAGATACAATAGTGTAGGCTCGAGTGTTAATGTACCAGTATTATAAATCTACCTCTGGGATCTGTGATTATGCGATGCGCCTGAAACGCTACACGGTTATGAATAAGCAGTGACACCTCGTGACTTCGCCTCGTGTGTAGAATGGAATTGTGTATGATATTGTGGAGTAAGTAAGTTGGGATGGTCAATACGTCAAAAATGTGTCTCTTGTAAGCATACCACGTCTGCATCGTATGCACGAAGATTTCTGTATAGGGAATGGCGTTTTACAGGCAGGTTTAACCCTTTCGCTGCTGAGGCTTTTCCCGCCCCTGTGCTGAGGTAATTTTTACCGGTTTTGCTCATCATGTTTAAACGTGTTTTGAAGGCTTATTTTAGTATATGACCCAGACATATTATATATCGTTCTTTCCGTCAGACTCGGCAGATTCATAATATGTCATTATTATATGTATACGTTATGTCATGTCTGTATATTATAACAAAAAATGCAATAAAATATGATTTTTCAATAATTTACAATGTGTAAAGTGTTTTTTTCCACATTTTAACATGCGAGCAATTGCGGTTATATTTTGTATGGGGTGCGCTTGTTAAAAAAATTAGAGATGGGGTCTCATTACATTTTTTTTTGGGGAAAATTACACTATTTTTAACAAACGCACCGCATACAAAAATCGTTAGTGCAGCATCATTGTTCACATTATAATTGAAATGGGAACAATATTGCTGCATTAACAAACCAAAAAATAGAAAAAAGTATTTTTTTTTTATTTTTATTTTTCAATTTTTTTTTTGACAAACTTTTTCACAGTAGTGTTTGGTATCGTTGGAACGGCCATGCTCTGGCCGATCCAACCATACCAAACTTTAACCCCTAGCTGCCACGGATCGGGAGATAGGGAGTTCATTGGAACTCCCTATCTCCACCGTTGGTGGCAGTTAGGGGTTAAGTCCAGGACTGGCGTCATCGTGCTACGCACGATGACGCCAGTCCTCAGGGGGAGCTCCCGGAGGCTTGGCCGACATCCAAGATGTCGGCCAGCTCCGGGAAAGGATCGCGAACCGGCGCTTTTCAGCGCCGATTCGCGATCCAGCTCCCCAGGGGTTAATGCCAGTCACCATTTGGAAGGGCAGGCTGTGCCCTTCCAAATGATGCCTGGGTTAACCCCCGCAGAGCCGCCGATCGGGAGGGAGAGAGGTCCGAAGGACCTCCCCCCTCCCTTTCAGGCGCCTCCTCCGCACATGCGGGGGGGCGCCTGAATTAGGTGTCATCGCGCTGCCGCGATGACACCTAATACCAGCGGCTGCGGTTCCGGATGCGCGGCTGACATCGAGGATGTCAGCCCGCACCGGAGGGGCCAGCGATCGGCCGGAACCCGGCCGAACGCTGACCCCAATGGGAGGACGCGCTCAGCGCGTCCTCCGCATACCAGTGGTAATGCGGAGGACGCGCTCAGCGCGTCCTCCGCATTGAAGTGGTTAAACCTTTAACATTGTACGATATTATTCTCATAAAATATTAGGAGCATGGTATGCTTGGATCACAGAACATATTAAACTCGTGAAAACATTAGGCTTAACGCAGTTATAGTGGCGGTTTGAGGCAGCGACACATAATACCCTGAGGGAAAAACCAAGGGAAAAAAAGGGAATAAAAAGAGAAGAAAAAAAAAGAAAAAAAGGAAAAAAGAGAGTCACTAAAAAACACATGACCAAAAAAGAAAAAATTGAAAATCACACAAAATCTCTCCGACCAGAGGCCTCTATGACAGAGGGATCCGTACCCTTCCATGGAAGAGGGATAGTGGAGGGTAACTGGTCCAGAGACAAGGACCCATGTGCAAAACCAATTTCAATGGGCTAACGGTAACCATTGCAGGGTACTTGGAATTATTCATTTTCTGCCGACTGAGGAAGCGATTTCATCGCGAAACGCGTTTCAGCGTTTTTTTTACTACTATTTGTTTTAAATTGTTTTAAGAAATAAAAAATTTTAAAATTACCTTTACCAAGATCCTGCAACTTTATTTTCCTTGGAAAAATATCGCCAAACGGAGGAGGAAAAGGGGAGTCCGATATCTCCTAAAAATATCGGTGGTGCAGTACATCTGGTGTCTGATCTATGACACATTTACATGTGAGTTGAAACTTTGCACATTACTTTGGGGGGCTCAAACGAGTTGAAATAGATTACACTATGTCTACCTTGTATCCCCCTTATTTCGAGGGTTGATGACTGCATGAGAATTGTGACTCTGCAATTTAATAAGAAAAACTCCCATTTGAGACCATCTACTATCAAAAAGGGAAGCGCAGACGATCTCCACATTCTTCTGCTGTTTACTATCTTGATGGTTAGAGGTGAACCATCTGTGTGTGATTATCTTGCTGCTGACTGTTGAACTGCGATTATAAATTGAAATGGACTTTTATTGTATATGACGTACTAGCTGCATTGTTCAGTTTTCTCCATTAAGGGCGCCAGATACTTGTTTTTTTTCTTAACGCAGTTATAGTGGCGGTTTGAGGCAGTGACACATAATACCCTGAGGGAAAAACCAAGGGAAAAAAGGGAATAAAAAGAGAAGAAGAAAAAAAAAGAGAAAAGGAAAAAAAGAGAGTCACTAAAAAACACATGACCAAAAAA
This sequence comes from Leptobrachium leishanense, assembly GCA_009667805.1. Taxonomy (NCBI): domain Eukaryota; kingdom Metazoa; phylum Chordata; class Amphibia; order Anura; family Megophryidae; genus Leptobrachium; species Leptobrachium leishanense. The sequence goes on from RXON01003399.1 coordinate 122,650, forward strand.
GAAAAAATTGAAAATCACACAAAATCTCTCCGACCAGAGGCCTCTATGACAGAGGGATCCGTACCCTTCCATGGAAGAGGGATAGTGGAAGGTAACTAGTCCAGAGACAAGGACCCATGTGCAAAACCAATTTCAATGGGCTAACGGTAACCTAAAGCCCTGCCGGACTAATTAACTTGTTAAACAACAGCTTATCCTGTAAACAGCAGAATATTTTACAACAATATGATACGTCACCTAGCCCAAACGGCTTCAAAAAGTTGTGGGGGCATTCCCGGTGACGCATTATGAAAGACAAAAATGTCTGCGATGGCTTGAATTCCTTCAGCGATTGTGCCATTCCTTATCGATTCTTTTTAAGGGACTACGTGCTCCGGATTGAACAATTGATGGTTGCAGGCCCCAGCCCTCCAGGGTCCAGCGGCCTTCTTCGAGCAAGGAGATCACTGTGGTGGTACCTTCGTTGTGCACGATCAATTTTGTGGGGTAACCCCAACGATATGGCATCCCAGCGTCTCTTAGAACTGTGGTGATCGGGCTAAAATTACGGCGCTGCTGTAGCATGGCTTTTGACAAGTCCGGGAAGATCGCCAGGTGGGCATATTCGTCGCCCAGCAGCTCCGGTTTCCTGAGCACCTTCAATATATCTTCTCGGGGTTTGAAATAATGCATCCACAGTATAACATCTCTCGACGCCTTCGATGGTGCCGACGGGGTTTTAGGGATTCGGTGTATCCTGTCCATCAGTAAGGACTCCAAAGAGACGCCAGGTAGAAGATGTGAGAACAGGTCTGTAGCGTATTGTGTCAAATCTTTAGGATGCACCGTTTCAGAGATGCCTCTGATTTTTAAATTATGCCTGCGTGAGCGGTCTTCCAAGTCTGCGAGCTTGCTAGCATACGGTTGCATCATGTCCTCCAGACCCTCCACACGTGCAGCCATAGTATTGTGTGCTTCCGCCATGTCCGCCATTTTGTCTTCTAAATGTGCAGTTCTGTCCCCAATCGCCTTTATATCTTGCCTTATGTCTACTGACACAGCGTCCAGGCGTGAGGTCAGTGTGGTGGATAAGGTTGCCAACATACCGTCCCTCATGTTGGTAAATGCTGCCAGATCTGGAGGCACAGCACCAGAAAGTGACCCAGGGGACGCCGGAGGAGAGCCACCGCCATCTTGGGAAGATGTAGAGCGTTTTTGCAAACCCGATTTTGGTGTGAAAAAGATTTTTCTGCCGTTTTTCAGGGCTTTGAGGATGCCATGTGTGTTCTGTAGATGCGCCTGCTTAAGGAGGTCAAAATCGCCACTGTAGTTGATATATATCTGCTGTTTTGCAGGTCCTGCCTGGGGAGCTGTCTGACTACACGTCCACCATGAGCAGCCGCTAGCCACGCCCCCCGTTTAGTGATTTTTTGGCTAAATTATGGTGAAACTTATGCAGGCTTTGGATGAAAGTAACAATAGGTGCTTTAAAACTGGGCCTTTAGCGTCGACAACAGTGCCGTCACACCGTAACCCTTTTGTGGTATTGTGGAAGAGTGCAAAAATTAAAATGATATAAATTTGGTAATTAAGGGGTCAGTGTCAGCGCACCCAAATATTTTGCCTTTGGTGGCAGCAACTGCCTTCACACCGTAACCCTTTTGTGGTATTGTGGAAGAGTGCAGGGTTGGACCATGCGGTCCAAATATTAAAATGATATGAATCTGGTACAGGCGTCAGTGCATCCAAATATTTTGCCTTTGGTAGTTGCAAGTGCATTCACACCGTAACCCCTTTGTGGTATTGTGTAAGAGTTCAGTGGTGAAGGTTTTGTGAATGCAGAAGAAATCCCGATCTATTCCGTTACGTCAGCATCAGGGGATTGATAGCTGCTGATCCAGGACTAATTCATTTTTATAAATGTCAGCCGGTCTACAGAGTCGGTGGACAGACGCACTCTTGTCTGTGACAAAACCTCCAGCGGCAATGACATCCTTTCAGAAAGAACTCTGGATGAAGGGCAACCTAGTAGCTGCATAGCATATTGGCTAAGTTCTGACCAGTGATCCAATCTCAACACCCAGTAAGCCAGTGGATCATCTTCTGGAAAGGTATCCAGGTCTGCCCTTGCCCCTAGGTAGTCCTGCACCATACGGTGAAGACGCTGGCAATGGGTGCCTACATTTGACGTCCCTGGGCGTCGTGGATTAAATTTTTTAACAAGGCATCAGTCAAGCGGCCCCGGCCTTCACCACTATTCCTCTGATCATCTGCAGCCTCAGAAGCACCGGTGTCATCACTTGGTAATCTACCAGTGCCTGGAAAGGTGTTACACAAGTGTCGCTTTAGAGCGTCCAAGTTTTTTCATCCTGTCCTCCCTCTGCAGGATGAGCTCTGCAACTTTACCCTTGTATCGTGGATCAAGAAGGCTTGCCAACCAGTAATGAGCCCTCTCCTTGATAGCACGAATCCTGGGGTCCTTTACCAGGCTTTTCAGGTTAAGGGAGCAGCCTAGGTTGGAGGTGGCATTAGCTTCCGAGTCTTCCTGGTCAATGAGGATGACCCCATCGTGCACTTCCTCCTCCCAGCCACGTACTAGTCCTTGGGTTTCTGGGCACACAAAATCCTCCCTTGAGGAATCCCCACCTTCAATGCCCCCACTACTTAAATAGTCCTCCTCCTCCTCTCCTCCTCCTGTCTGATCTGAGGAGGACCCGCTGGAATGCTGTTTGTGGAAAGACTGGGGCCTTGAAAGCTAGGGAAGGCCTCCTCTTCCTCCCGCTGCTCTGCCTCTAGAGCCACATTTATAATTCCCCGCAGAGTGTGCTCCAGCAGGAACACTAAAGGAAATGTGTCACTGATACATGCACTGTCCCTGCTCACCATCCTCGTTGCCTCCTCAAATGGTGACAGTACAGTGCATGCATCCTTGATCATCAGCCACTGCGGGGGGGAAAAAAAACAAGTTGACCTGAACCTGTCCTTGTGCCGTACTCACACAGGTACTCGTTGATGGCCCTCTGCTGCTTGTGCAGACGCTGCAGCATTGCTAATGTCGAGTTCCACCTGGTGGGCATGTCACAGATCAGACGGTTTGTGGGAAGGTGGAATACTCTTTGAATTTCTGCCAGGCGAACACTTGCTGGGAATGACCGTCTGAAGTGGCTGCAGACTTTTCTGGCCTGGCTGAGAAGCTCTGCCAGCCCTGGGTACTTGGTTAGAAAATGCTGTACCACTAGATTTAGGATGTGTGCTAGGCATGGTACATGCGTCAATTTACCCTTGCGTAGGGCGGAGAGAAGGTTGCTGCCATTATCACAGACGACCATTCCCAGCTGAAGCTGGCGTGGTGTTAACCACCTCTGCACCTGCCCCTGCAGAGCTGACAGAATTTCTGGCCTGGTGTGGCTCCTGTCCCCTAAACAAACCAGCTCAAGCACAGTATGGCATCTTTTTGCTTGAGCCATTGCGTAGCCCCTGCCACGCGTCGGTTTAACTGCCACTTCGCCAGAGACAGAGGAGGAGGAGGAAGAGGTGGTGGAGCAGACAGACCTCTTACAAGCAGCTTTCTGGAGGTGTGGTGGATGAACAAGCTCCACCACAGAGCCCCGTCCTGGATCCCTCCCAGCTGCAAGCAGAGTTACCCAGTGTGCCGTGAAGGAAATGTAACTGCCCTGTCCATGCTTGCTGGACCACGTGTCTAAAGTCACTGCGGAATATGCTGGCGCTTTATAAATAAAGAATTAATAATAATAATAATAATAATAATAATAATAATGCACCTTGCTGCCGACTGCCTTTCCCAATGACTCCATAACATTGTCTTCCACGTGCTGGTATAGTGCTGGAATGGCCTTCCGTGAAAAGAAATGGCGTTTTGGAACCTGCCACTGTGGTACAGCACATTCAGCAAATTCACGGAAGGGAGCAGAGTCCACCAGCTGGAAAGGCAGGAGTTGCAATGCGAGTAATTTTGCTAAGCTGGCATTTAGATGCTGTGCGTGGGGATGGTTGTGTAACGTTGGGGGCTTCCAGCCTTTTGGTGTGCTTGACGGCAGCATGTCTGATGCTGCTCGCTCACCAACGCCCAGTTTAAATTGAAACAAGCAGGGAGGTGGCTGCATGAGGCGCGGCTTGAGAGGGGGGCGCGGTCTGGTGATGGTCTTTTTAAAACCAACAGTTCCTTCTAAGCAGTGCCAGAACGTGGTTATCCATATCTGTCGGGTATATTAGAGAGGAAAGGATTTAAAATGGATGCCTGTAGCCATTTTGTTTTTAAAGACAGTTTTTCTTTCAAAATTTCTCTAGGTTTAGAAATGAACGAGATTTTTTTTTTTACAGAGTTCATTCCTGGGTGAAGTCTTTTATATTTTTTTTAAGAAGTGCCAGACATGAAGGAACCTAGAATGAATGTTTTGGTGAGATAATGCTAAGACGTGTCATAATTAAATTTATTGGTCTGTCTTAAGTTTCTAAAACAAAAGATATTTTGTCTTTTGGGTATAGGAAAAAGAGTTAAAGTTTCTCTAATATAGATTTATATTCACAAAATATATGTTTATAATCAAGGTATATTTTATTATATTTACAGTAGGAAATATACTCCAAAATATAGTATATAATTGGTAAATAATAAAAATTACTAAAGAATAGATTAACCAGAAAAGAATTTAGCTGATAGGACTCTAAGTAATTTCAAAAGGGAGTAGAGCTATAAATCAGATGACAGACACAGTCTAGTTGGGAGAAGAGAAGGTCTTTGTTAAGTCAGTCTGACCTTTTTGACCCGAGATAAGAATTAAAAAGAAATGGTGGAATTAATTTAAGAAGTGCAATACTGCCCTCTAGAGGATAGTAAAAATAATGGTTCATATTACCATTAATTAACCGTGACGTCAAATTGGCTATAATAAGCGGCAAAGGTTTTTGTAAGAGTCAGAGATTCCAGCATTCAGACTCACATCGCAATGCATTCAGACGTCCATTACACATGATACTCTGAGAAGTCAGAGATTCCAGCATTCAGAGACTCACACTGCAATGCATTAGACATGACACTCTGAGAGTCCAAGATTCCAACACTCAGACTCACACTACGATGCAGGCAGATCCCAAGACATGAGGCAATCAAGATTCTCACTAAATTACTGACTCTCACCAAATCTCTAACTCACATGCATTGATTATCTGATCGATAATCTTCACACATTCCAAAAATTACTACATCAGGAATTCCAAGGCAGGCTTATCAACATCCAAATTGGACAGGTAATGTATGAAATAAGGAATTAATGTAAATATATATTTATAGAGATTCTTGCAACGTAGACTGAGACTTCTCGGATACGGTTAAATCCAAATTCTAAATGTCTTTATTCTGCCGATAAAGATATGAAGAAGTGGATATAAGGATTTATTCCTAAAAGAATGTTGTAAGATTGATACCAATATATATATTGAATTTTGAAATTACTGTGATTAAAATTAATAGGCAAGGAATTATATAACTACAAAATAAAAAGCAAAAGATTAGAAGTTTATTTCTCAAGATTAGGGGAGGATTCACTAAATAAGTTTTTATTACTTATCATTAAATTAGCTCATCTTTTGTTGATTCATGTAGCATAGTGATATATATATATCTATAAGAGCTGGCTGGTTAAACATTGTTTGCTGGGAAATGCATGTTGTATTAAGCAGAAATGTTTATTAACCATTTGTGTATTAGTTACTAACTGATAAGGTAAATGATATTAATCATATATGCAGTTACTAACCGGAGATATATATATTGTGAAGCTAGTTTTTATATGCTGATGGATTGTGGTTTATAAATTGTTGTTTATGATATGAGATTTGAAACTTTTTTGTATACGTAATAAATATATATATATTTTTATCCGATTATTGATTATTGTATTTTTTAAAGCAAAACACAGACAATTAAAAGAATTCAGGATAATTTCTAAGAGATAAACGATTGATATTTGTGTCTCGTATAAATTTCTTATGAAATAATAATCCCTGATATATTGGAGGCAACTGCCGAGGTAGGTCCAGTAAGTCCAATATAGACATATTGGAGGCTTGGCTGATGAGTCCAATATATATAAACGTGTTGTATTCACGTGCAGAGATTATATCCGACATATCTGAGCTCCTTGTACCTGAATTCTCTCGTGATTTAACCTGTTATTGATCTCTGCTTGTTATCTGACTATTCTGCCTTCCGTTGCCCTAGACTATTTTCTTGTACTACGCTCCTCCACTGATATCGACCCGGCTATTCCCTTTGACTATTCTACACTCTGTATTCCTGATTCTGGCTCATCTGACTACCCCCGTGATGCTGACCTGGTTTTGTATTACGACACTGTCTTTGATTAACCCTTTCTGTCTAGCTAGTATACCTGGCCAATTCTAAGGATCAGACAGTTAGGGATTCTTCTGCGGCTATCCTGTTGGTAGATTTTGGGCTCCATGGAGTGTTGGGCTATAAGGACTGCTTGGTGGGATCCGGGAACCATGACAGGTTTGGACTATATTTTTTCTTACGCTGCAGCAGCTGGGGCAACGTAATCTGACTGCGTAAATCTTCAGCTGTTGGGATGCTGTCACATTGTGAGGAAGGACCTGGTACATCCATTACTGTAGCATCATCCCTGTCAGAGGAGGTTGGAGTCAATGACATGGCAGGACATATAGTGGGGGTACAGACAGGTGAGGAGGACCTACGCAATGTTTTGCGCCAACGGGATGCATGGCAGGTGGTCATATGTCGCCTCAAGCACGTGGTACCCAAGCGTCCGGTGTCTTTAACACGCTTGAGCCTCATCTGACATAGATTACAAATAGCAACGGTGCGGTCTGTTGCACATTTCTTAAAGAGCTCCCAGACAGCAGAGTTCCTGGATGTGTGCTTTGAGACAACAGCGCTCAGCAGCTCTGACATCTGATGCCTTGGACTGGCTAGTGCTACAGTTGGTCATAGAGGATGTTGTGCCACGTGTTTGTTGTGCCTCCTCCTCCTCCTCACTTGAATCCTCTGGTCGATCAGGCACCCAGGTGAAGTCAGTGACCTCATCATCATTGTCATCACCCCCTATCTCCTCGTCACTGGAGCCAACTTGGCAGTATGCTGCAGCTGCTGGGGCAACATGAGTGCCAGTTATTTGTGTGTCATCACTGGCACCCCCTTCCTCTAGGTTGATTATACTCCCTTCCTCAACCTCAGATATTGAATCAGAGCACTGTAGTTGCTGCGCATCCTCAAGCAGCATGTCACTGTCATTGTAGTCAAACAATTCAGCTGACTCCTCCGTGTGTGATAGTGAGGCTACGGCAGGAGTAGCTGTGGACATGGAGGCTGCATTAGATGCTTTGGCAGCTGAGGTGGACTGTAAAGCACTACAAGCCTGGCTGGCAGAGGAGGATGAGGATGGCCTGGTTAGCCAATCCACCAAATCCTCTGTATGTTGCTGCTGCTTAAGACGGCCAGCACCAGTTAGAAAGGACAAGCGTGCCCCTGCATAGGATGCACCACGTCCACCATGACCAGAGGCACAGCCTCCCGACACAGAGGCTGCTTGCCCTCTTATCTGTGTCTGGGAGCGTCTGCCTGTCCTTTTTTGTCTTTCAAAATGGTGAGTGATATATAGATTAAAGATATACAGAATTCTGATTCAACTCTGTTATAAAAATTGGAGATATGCTGCAGAACTCTGATTCAACTCTGGTATAAAGATTAAAGATTTCCAGAACTCTGATATAACTCAGTGAGACACCCTGATAGCTGGCAGCCAGTGACAAGACACAGATTACAATTCCCAGAAACCTCCTATCAATCAGTGAGACCCCCTGATGGGTGGCACTGAGAACACACAGATTACAACAATTCCCAGATATTTTGTAGAAATGAGACCCCCCCCCAATAGCTGGTGGCAGACTGGCACCAGTGAGAACACACACTAACACAACAATCTCATCTCAAAAAACACGTGCTGAAGGCTGTGTGAAGCCTTATATAGTGTGCTGCGGGACTTAGCTCTGTGAGCCCATGATTGGGCAGAATTTGCCCAATCAGGACTCTGTGTGACGTTCTGGGTCTCTGGCGCCCCCTCTGGCAGTAGTGGACATTGCTGCTTTTGGTTTATTTTTATTTCGTTCATTTCTTGGATTCCAAGCCTGATTAGTACCTGGATTCCATTGGTTCACCCTGGACCATTTTGTATAAATGGAGACCACTCCCTTAGTAGGGTGCGGTCTCATTCATCCTGGATCAGTCATTCAGCTCATGTCTGGTTTGCCTTGCTCTAGATTCATCCTGAATCATCTATTCAGTTCAGTTCAGTCTGTCTGTCTTCAAGCTCCTGTCTGGTTTGCCTTGGTCTAATTTAATCCTGTTCAGTCTGTCTGTCTTCCAGCTCATATCTGGTCTTTCCCTGGTCTAGATTTATCCTGTTAAGCCTGTCTACCTGGTCATTTCTGTTTACAGGCTCATGTCTGGTTTGCCCTGTTTTTCTTGCCTTCTTGTATCATGTTTAGTTCTGCCTCCCATGTTTAGTTGCCTATTTTGTTTATATCTGGTTTTCTTTATATTAGGCTCTTTTTATTGTATTTATGTTCTGTATTCCCTGCTCTTGGTTCCTAGAATAAATGATATATATTTATTTTTCTAGTTCAGGCTCATGGTCTATTTTCACTGCTCATTAGGCTCACACCCCTCTGTCAGGTCAGGTCCCTGACCCCCATCGTGACACTCTGAGCCGTGATTAGCATAGTCTTGCACCTGACCTGTGGTCAGGTGCAAGGCTGTAGCCAATTACAAACTTCAGGCCAGTGGAAAAGTGCATTGTGGTCCATTGTGGTGCAGTGTGGGCGAACATGCGGCGAACACGCGGAAATGTTCGTAGTTCGCGAACATGCAAACTGGCGGTGTTCGAATCGAACTCCGAACCGATCGAACCGAACAGCTCATCCCTACATTCCACCCCGTGTCATTATTTTCTATGGGCATTGCACACTGTAGCATTATTCTGTATAGACATTCCACTCGGTGTCATTATTCTGCATGGGCATTCTACCCTGTGTCATTATTCTGTATGGACATTCCGCCCTGTGTCATTATTCTGTATGGACATTCCGCCCTGTGTCATTATTCTGTATGGACATTTCACTGTGTCATTATTCTGTATGGACATTCCACCCTGCGTCATTATTCTGTATGGACATTCCACCCTGTGTCATTCTGTATGGACATTCCACCCTGTGTCATTCTGTATGGACATTCCACCCTGTGTCATTCTGTATGGACATTCCACCCTGTGTCATTATTCTCTATGGACATTCCTCTCTGTGTCATTATTCTGTATGGACATTCCTCTCTGTGTCATTATTCTGTATGGGCATTCCACCCTGTATTCTGTATGGACATTCCACCCTGTGTCATTATGTATGGACATTCCTCTCTGTGTCATTATTCTGTATGGACATTCCACCCTGTGTTATTATTCTGTATGGACATTCCGCTCTGTGTCATTATTCTTTATAGACATTCCACCCTGTGTCATTATTCTGTATGGACATTCCGCTCTGTGTCATTATTTTGTATGGACATTCCGCTCTGTGTCATTATTCTTTATAGACATTCCACCCTGTGTCATTATTCTGTATGGGCATTCCGCCCTGTGTCATTATTCTGTATGGGCATTCCTCTCTGTGTCATTATTCTGTATGGACATTCTTCTCTGTGTCATTAACTCAGAGTGAAGAAGATAGGCAAACATATTAGATTAGGCAGAAAGAGGCAAAGCAATTTATAAGAGCTTCCAAAGCACACGCAGAAGAGAAAATAGCTCAGTCAGTAAAAAAGGGGGACAAAACATTTTTTAGATACATAAACGAGAAAAGAAAAGTAAAACAAGGATTAGTTAGATTAAAAACAAAGGAAGGAAGGTATGTAGAAGAGGATAAAAGTCTCGCTGACTGCCTCAATGAATATTTTTGTTCAGTCTTTGCAGAAGAAAAGGAAGGAAAGGGACCTCAGTTAGGAGAGAACACTAAAGATACATTTACATATCAGTTTACAGAGGAGGAGGTTCTACAGCAGCTGTCTAAAGTAAAGACAAATAAGTCAATGGGGCCTGATGGGATCCACCCTAAATTATTAAAAGAGCTCAGTGATGTAATAGCAAAACCGTTAACAAGGATTGGTTAAATAAATCTGTTAACGGGAGTCATCCCAGAAGACTGGAAATTAGCAAATGTTGTGCCCATTTACAAGAAGGGTAGTAGGGAGGAATCTGGGAACTATAGGCCAGTTAGTCTTACGTCAGTAGTGGGGAAATTAATGGAAACCATGTTAAAGGAAAGGATTGTTGAACATCTAAAAACACATAGATTACAGGATCAGAAACAACATGGGTTTACCTCAGGGAGATCATGCCAAACTAATCTTATTGATTTTTTTTGATTGGGTAACAAAAATAATAGACACAGGTGGTGCAGTAGACATTGCCTATTTAGATTTCAGTAAGGCTTTTGATACTGTTCCGCATAGAAGGCTTATCAATAAATTGCAATCTTTGAGTTTAGATTCCAATATTGTTGACTGGATTAGGCAATGGCTGAGTGACCGGCAACAGAGGGTTGTGGTAAATGGAGTTTATTCGGCGCAAGGTCTTGTTACCCGTGGGGTACCTCAGGGGTCAGTACTTGGACCCATTCTCTTTAATATTTTTATTAGTGATATTGCAGAAGGTATTAATGGAAAAGTATGTCTTTTTGCTGATGACACAAAGATTTGCAACAGGGTTGACGTTCCTGGAGGGATCAGCCAAATGACAAATGATTAAGGTTAACTAAAAAAATGGTCGGAGTTGTGGCAATGGAGTTTTAATGTGGATAAGTGCAAGATAATGCACCTGGGACGTAAAAACCCAAGGGCTGAATATAGAATATTTGATACAGTCCTAACCTCAACATCTGAGGAAAGGGATTTAGGGGTCATTATTTCAGAGGATCTAAGGGTAAGTAGTCAATGTAATAGAGCAGCAGGAAATGCTGGCAGAATGCTTGGAAATGCTAGCAGAATGCTTGGTTGTGTAGGGAGAGGAATTAGCAGTAGGAAAAGGGAAGTGCTCATGCCACTGTACAGAGCACTGGTGAGACCTCACTTGGAGTACTGTGTGCAGTACTGGAGACCGTATCTCCAGAAGGATATAGACATCTTAGAGAGAGTTCAGAGAAGGGCTACTAAAATGGTGTACGGCTTGAAGGAGAAAAGTTACCAGGAAAGCCTTAATGATCTTAACATGTACAGCTTGGAAAAAAGACGAGACAGAGGAGATATGACAGAAACATTTAAATACGTAAAGGGAATCCACAAGGTAGAGGAAGGGAGTATATTTAAAAGGAAACAAAATAGCAAAACAAGAGGACATAGTCTTAGATTAGAGGGGCAAAGGTTTAAATGTAACATCAGGAAGCATTATTTTACTGAGAGGGTGGTGGAAAATGGAACAGTCTTCCAGTAGAAGTGGTAGAGGCCAAAACAGTGATTGAATTTAAGCAAGCATGGGATAGGCATAAGGCTATCCTAAACAAAAGATAAATCCAGGTAAAGTATCCATGTAATTAGGCGACTAGATGGGCCGAAAGAAAATGTCGGCAGATAAGAACCTATGTTTCTATGTTTCTATTATTCTGTATGGACATTCCGCTCTGTGTCATTATTCTGTATGGACATTCCACCCTGTATTCTGTATGGACATTCCGCTCTGTGTCATTATTCTGTATGGACATTCCACCCTGTATTCTGTATGGACATTCCGCTCTGTGTCATTATTCTGTATGGACATTCCGCTCTGTCATTATTCTGTATGGACATTCCACCCTGTATTCTGTATGGACATTCCGCTCTGTGTCATTATTCTATATGGACATTCCTCTCTGTGTCATTATTCTGTATGGACATTCCACCCCGTGTCATTATTCTGTATGGACATTCCACTCTGTGTCATTATTCTGTATGGACATTCCTCTCTGTGTCATTATTCTGTATGGACATTCCACTCTGTGTCATTATTCTGTATGGACATTCCTCTCTGTGTCATTATTCTTTATGGACATTCCACCCTGTGTCATTATTCTGTATGGACATTCCGCTCTGTGTCATTATTCTGTATGGACATTCCACCCTGTATCATTATTCTCTATGGACATTCCACTCTGTGTCATTATTCTCTATGGACATTCCACCCTGTATTCTGTATGGACATTCCGCTCTGTGTCATTATTCTGTATGGGCATTCCACCCTGTGTCATTATTCTGTATGGACATTCCACTCTGTGTCATTATTCTGTATGGGCATTCCACCCTGTGTCATTATTCTCTATGGACATTCCTCTCTGTGTCATTATTCTCTATGGACATGCCTCTCTGTGTCATTATTCTGTATGGACATTCCACTCTGTGTCATTATTCTCTATGGACAATCCACCGTGTGTCATTATTCTGTATGGACATTCCACCCTGTGTCATTATTCTGTATGGACATTCCGCTCTGTCATTATTCTGTATGGACATTCCACCCTGTGTCATTATTCTGTATGGACATTCCACTCTGTGTCATTATTCTGTATGGACATTCCTCTCTGTGTCATTATTCTGTATGGACATTCCACTCTGTGTCATTATTCTGTATGACATTCCGCTCTGTGTCATATTCTGTATGGATATTCCACCCTGTATCATTATTCTCTATGGACATTCCACTCTGTGTCATTATTCTCTATGGACATTCCACCCTGTATTCTGTATGGACATTCCGCTCTGTGTCATTATTCTGTATGGGCATTCCACCCTGTGTCATTATTCTGTATGGACATTCCACTCTGTGTCATTATTCTGTATGGGCATTCCACCCTGTGTCATTATTCTCTATGGACATTCCTCTCTGTGTCATTATTCTCTATGGACATTCCACTCTGTGTCATATATTCTCTATGGACATTCCTCTCTGTGTCATTATTCTCTATGGACATTCCACCGTGTGTCATTATTCTGTATGGACATTCCACCCTGTGTCATTATTCTGTATGGACATTCCACCCTGTGTCATTATTCTGTATGGACATTCCACCCTGTGTCATTATTCTGTATGGACATTCCACTCTGTGTCATTATTCTGTATGGACATTCCTCTCTGTGTCATTATTCTGTATGGACATTCCACTCTGCTGTCATTATTCTGTATGGACATTCCTCTCTGTGTCATTATTCTTTATGGACATTCCACCCTGTGTCATTATTCTGTATGGACATTCCGCTCTGTGTCATTATTCTGTATGGACATTCCACTCTGTGTCATTATTCTGTATGGATATTCCACCCTGTATCATTATTCTCTATGGACATTCCACTCATGTGTCATTATTCTCTATGGACATTCCACCCTGTATTCTGTATGGACATTCCGCTCTGTGTCATTATTCTGTATGGGCATTCCACCCTGTGTCATTATTCTGTATGGACATTCCACTCTGTGTCATTATTCTGTATGGGCATTCCACCCTGTGTCATTATTCTCTATGGACATTCCTCTCTGTGTCATTATTCTCTATGGACATTCCACCGTGTGTCATTATTCTGTATGGACATTCCACCTTGTGTCATTATTCTGTATGGACATTCCGCTCTGTCATTATTCTGTATGGACATTCCACCCTGTGTCATTATTCTGTATGGACATTCTCTCGGTGTCATTATTCTGTATGGACTAGACATGTGCATTCGTTTTAGTACTAAAGCGATTTAGTCCGAATTTTGGGATAATTTAGTTTTAGTATGACTCAAGAGAAACGAAACTGCTCAGTACAAAAAACGAAAGAAACTAAAATAAAATGCACTACATTTTAGTTTCAGTCCTTTTTGTGATATTATATTGATGAGTGAGGAGAGACCAGCAATGAAGAGCGCAACATCGCAACAATCCGAAGTTCTGCACCCTCCACATGCCAATGCAGGAGGATGTTCTATACAGAGAGGGACATTAATTCAGGAGGATGTTCTATATATTTACAGAGAGGGTATTAATTAATGCAGGTGGATGTTGGTATACATTATACAGAGGGGTATTAATTAATGCAGGAGGATGTTCTAAACATTATACAGAGAAGAGCCTTTTTTTTTTTAGCCTTTAAATCCAGTGGCTGTGAGCGCGGAGATCGGCTGCTTGTTACATTATCTCTCAGTACAATGTATCAGCCAAAGCTGTTACAGTAACTGACTGCTGCTCATCACAGCGCTCAGAGTTTCAGTAAAAACAAGGAAATAATATTGTTCTAACGTCTTATATATTAAAAATATTATTTACTAGTTTTACTGAAACTCTGAGCGCTGTGAGGAGCAGCAGTCAGTTACTGTAACAGCTTTGCCTGACACGGGGCAGTATTACAATGTTGGTGCTAACTTAACCAGAGCTGTTGTAACTGAAAACCTCCATAGGCTATAATAGCTCTGGGAAGTTTACAACAGCTCTGGTTAAGTTAGCACCAACTATGTAATATGGCCCACATTGTGCTGAGCGTGAGAGGATACTGTAACAAGCAGTGATCTCAGCCCTCTGAGGAGCCACTACAATAGTAATTGTATCCACTGGTTTTCGGATGAATGAAATTTAGTTTTCATACTAAAGAACTGAAAACGAATTTCTTTAACAACTAAATAAATTGCATTTTAGTACTAATGCATTAGTTCAAAACGAAATTTTGTGCTGTGCACATGTCTAGTATGGACATTCCACCCCGTGTCATTATTCTGTATGGACATTCCACCCTGTGTCATTATTCTGTATGGACATTCCACTGTGTCATTATTCTGTATGGACATTCCTCTCTGTGTCATTATTCTGTATGGACATTCCTCTCTGTGTGTCATTATTCTGTATGGACATTCCACCCCGTGTCATTATTCTGTATGGACATCCTCTCTGTGTCATTATTCTGTATGGACATTCCTCTCTGTGTCATTATTCTTTATGGACATTCCACCCTGTGTCATTATTCTGTATGGACATTCCGCTCTGTGTCATTATTCTGTATGGATATTCCACCCTGTATCATTATTCTCTATGGACATTCCACTCTGTGTCATTATTCTCTATGGACATTCCACCCTGTATTCTGTATGGACATTCCGCTCTGTGTCATTATTCTGTATGGGCATTCCACCCTGTGTCATTATTCTGTATGGACATTCCACTCTGTGTCATTATTCTGTATGGACATTCCACCCTGTGTCATTATTCTCTATGGACATTCCTCTCTGTGTCATTATTCTCTATGGACATTCCACTCTGTGTCATTATTCTCTATGGACATTCCTCTCTGTGTCATTATTCTCTATGGACATTCCACCCTGTGTCATTATTCTGTATGGACATTCCACCCTGTGTCATTATTCTGTATGGACATTCCACCCTGTGTCATTATTCTGTATGGACATTCCACCCTGTGTCATTATTCTGTATGGACATTCCACTCTGTGTCATTATTCTGTATGGACATTCCTCTCTGTGTCATTATTCTGTATGGACATTCCACTCTGTGTCATTATTCTGTATGGACATTCCTCTCTGTGTCATTATTCTCTATGGACATTCCACCCTGTGTCATTATTCTGTATGGACATTCCGCTCTGTGTCATTATTCTGTATGGACATTCCACTCTGTGTCATTATTCTGTATGGATATTCCACCCTGTATCATTATTCTCTATGGACATTCCACTCTGTGTCATTATTCTCTATGGACATTCCACCCTGTATTCTGTATGGACATTCCGCTCTGTGTCATTATTCTGTATGGGCATTCCACCCTGTGTCATTATTCTGTATGGACATTCCACTCTGTGTCATTATTCTGTATGGGCATTCCACCCTGTGTCATTATTCTCTATGGACATTCCTCTCTGTGTCATTATTCTCTATGGACATTCCACCGTGTGTCATTATTCTGTATGGACATTCCACCTTGTGTCATTATTCTGTATGGACATTCCGCTCTGTCATTATTCTGTATGGACATTCCACCCTGTGTCATTATTCTGTATGGACATTCCTCTCGGTGTCATTATTCTGTATGGACTAGACATGTGCATTCGTTTTAGTACTAAAGCGATTTAGTCCGATTTTTGGGATAATTTAGTTTAGTATGACTCAAGAGAAACGAAACTGCTCAGTACAAAAAACGAAAGAAACTAAAATAAAAACTACATTTTAGTTTCAGTCCTTTTTGTGATATTATATTGATGAGTGAAGAGAGACCAGCAATGAAGAGCGCAACATCGCAACATCCGAAGTTCTGCACCCTCCACATGCCAATGCAGGAGGATGTTCTATACAGAGAGGACATTAATTCAGGAGGATCTATATATTTTTACGAGAGGGTATTAATTAATGCAGGTGGATGTGTATACATTATACAGAGAGGGTATTAATTAATGCAGGAGGATGTTCTAAACATTATACAGAGAAGAGCCTTTTTTTTTTTAGCCTTTAAATCCAGTGGCTGTGAGGCGGAGATCGGCTGCTTGTTACATTATCTCTCAGTACAATGTATCAGGCCAAAGCTGTTACAGTAACTGACTTGCTGCTCATCACAGCGCTCAGAGTTTCAGTAAAAACAAGGAAATAATATTGTTCTAACGTCTTATATATAAAAATATTATTTACTAGTTTTACTGAAACTCTGAGCGCTGTGAGGAGCAGCAGTCAGTTACTGTAACAGCTTTGCCTGACACGGGGCAGTATTACAATGTTGGTGCTAACTTAACCAGAGCTGTTGTAACTGAAAACCTCCATAGGCTATAATAGCTCTGGGAAGTTTACAACAGCTCTGGTTAAGTTAGCACCAACTATGTAATATGGCCCACATTGTGCTGAGCGTGAGAGATACTGTAACAAGCAGTGATCTCAGCCCTCTGAGGAGCCACTACAATAGTAATTGTATCCACTGGTTTTCGGATGAATGAAATTAGTTTTCATACTAAAGAACTGAAAACGAATTTCTTTAACAACTAAATAAATTGCATTTTAGTACTAATGCATTAGTTCAAAACGAAATTTTGTGCTGTGCACATGTCTAGTATGGACATTCCACCCCGTGTCATTATTCTGTATGGACATTCCACCCTGTGTCATTATTCTGTATGGACATTCCACTGTGTCATTATTCTGTATGGACATTCCTCTCTGTGTCATTATTCTGTATGGACATTCCTCTCTGTGTCATTATTCTGTATGGACATTCCACCCCGTGTCATTATTCTGTATGGACATTCTCTCTGTGTCATTATTCTGTATGGACATTCCTCTGTGTCATTATTCTGTATGGACATTCCACCCTGTATTCTGTATGGGCATTCCACCCTGTGTCATTATTCTGTATGGACATTCCACCCTGTGTCATTATTCTGTATGGACATTCCACTGTGTCATTATTCTGTATGGACATTCCTCTCTGTGTCATTATTCTGTATGGACATTCCTCTCTGTGTCATTATTCTGTATGGACATTCCACCCCGTGTCATTATTCTGTATGGACATTCCACCCCGTGTCATTATTCTGTATGGACATTCCACCCTGTATTCTGTATGGACATTCCGCTCTGTGTCATTATTCTGTATGGGCATTCCACCCTGTGTCATTATTCTCTATGGACATTCCTCTCTGTCATTATTCTCTATGGACATTCCACTCTGTGTCATTATTCTCTATGGACATTCCTCTCTGTGTCATTATTCTCTATGGACATTCCAACGTGTCATTATTCTCGTATGGACATTCCACCCTGTGTCATTATTCTGTATGGACATTCCATTATTCTGTATGGACATTCCGCTCTGTGTCATTATTCTGTATGGACATTCCTCTCTGTGTCATTATTCTGTATGGACATTCCACCCTGTGTCATTATTCTCTATGGACATTCCTCTCTGTGTCATTATTCTGTATGGACATTCCTCTCTGTGTCATTATTCTCTATGGACATTCCACCCTGTGTCATTATTCTGTATGGACATTCCACCCTGTGTCATTATTCTGTATGGACATTCCGCTCTGTGTCATTATTCTGTATGGACATTCCACCCTGTGTCATTATTCTGTATGGACATTCCACTCTGTGTCATTATTCTGTATGGACATTCCGCTCTGTGTCATTATTCTGTATGGACATTCCACTCTGTGTCATTATTCTGTATGGACATTCCCTGTGTCATTATTCTGTATGGACATTCCACCCTGTGTCATTATTCTGTATGGACATTCCTCTCTGTGTCATTATTCTGTATGGACATCACCTGTTGTCATTATTTTCTGTATGGACATTCCTCTGTGTCATTATTCTGTATGGACATTCCACCCTGTGTCATTATTCTGTATGGACATTCCACTCTGTGTCATTATTCTGTATGGACATTCCACCCTGTGTCATTATTCTCTATGGACATTCCACTCTGTGTCATTATTCTGTATGGACATTCCACCCTGTGTCATTATTCTCTATGGACATTCCTCTCTGTGTCATTATTCTCTATGGACATTCCACCCTGTGTCATTATTCTGTATGGACATTCCACCCTGTGTCATTATTCTGTATGGACATTCCACCCTGTGTCATTATTCTGTATGGACATTCCACCCTGTGTCATTATTCTGTATGGACATTCCACTCTGTGTCATTATTCTGTATGGACATTCCTCTCTGTGTCATTATTCTGTATGGACATTCCACTCTGTCATTATTCTGTATGGACATTCCTCTCTGTGTCATTATTCTGTATGGACATTCCACCCTGTGTCATTATTCTGTATGGACATTCCACTCTGTGTCATTATTCTGTATGGACATTCCACTCTGTGTCATTATTCTGTATGGACATTCCACCCTGTATCATTATTCTCTATGGACATTCCACTCATGTGTCATTATTCTCTATGGACATTCCACCCTGTATTCTGTATGGACATTCCGCTCTGTGTCATTATTCTGTATGGGCATTCCACCCTGTGTCATTATTCTGTATGGACATTCCACTCTGTGTCATTATTCTGTATGGGCATTCCACCCTGTGTCATTATTCTCTATGGACATTCCTCTCTGTGTCATTATTCTCTATGGACATTCCACCGTGTGTCATTATTCTGTATGGACATTCCACCTTGTGTCATTATTCTGTATGGACATTCCGCTCTGTCATTATTCTGTATGGACATTCCACCCTGTGTCATTATTCTGTATGGACATTCTCTCGGTGTCATTATTCTGTATGGACTAGACATGTGCATTCGTTTTAGTACTAAAGCGATTTAGTCCGAATTTTGGGATAATTTAGTTTTAGTATGACTCAAGAGAAACGAAACTGCTCAGTACAAAAAACGAAAGAAACTAAAATAAAATGCACTACATTTTAGTTTCAGTCCTTTTTGTGATATTATATTGATGAGTGAGGAGAGACCAGCAATGAAGAGCGCAACATCGCAACAATCCGAAGTTCTGCACCCTCCACATGCCAATGCAGGAGGATGTTCTATACAGAGAGGGACATTAATTCAGGAGGATGTTCTATATATTTACAGAGAGGGTATTAATTAATGCAGGTGGATGTTGGTATACATTATACAGAGGGGTATTAATTAATGCAGGAGGATGTTCTAAACATTATACAGAGAAGAGCCTTTTTTTTTTTAGCCTTTAAATCCAGTGGCTGTGAGCGCGGAGATCGGCTGCTTGTTACATTATCTCTCAGTACAATGTATCAGCCAAAGCTGTTACAGTAACTGACTGCTGCTCATCACAGCGCTCAGAGTTTCAGTAAAAACAAGGAAATAATATTGTTCTAACGTCTTATATATTAAAAATATTATTTACTAGTTTTACTGAAACTCTGAGCGCTGTGAGGAGCAGCAGTCAGTTACTGTAACAGCTTTGCCTGACACGGGGCAGTATTACAATGTTGGTGCTAACTTAACCAGAGCTGTTGTAACTGAAAACCTCCATAGGCTATAATAGCTCTGGGAAGTTTACAACAGCTCTGGTTAAGTTAGCACCAACTATGTAATATGGCCCACATTGTGCTGAGCGTGAGAGGATACTGTAACAAGCAGTGATCTCAGCCCTCTGAGGAGCCACTACAATAGTAATTGTATCCACTGGTTTTCGGATGAATGAAATTTAGTTTTCATACTAAAGAACTGAAAACGAATTTCTTTAACAACTAAATAAATTGCATTTTAGTACTAATGCATTAGTTCAAAACGAAATTTTGTGCTGTGCACATGTCTAGTATGGACATTCCACCCCGTGTCATTATTCTGTATGGACATTCCACCCTGTGTCATTATTCTGTATGGACATTCCACTGTGTCATTATTCTGTATGGACATTCCTCTCTGTGTCATTATTCTGTATGGACATTCCTCTCTGTGTGTCATTATTCTGTATGGACATTCCACCCCGTGTCATTATTCTGTATGGACATCCTCTCTGTGTCATTATTCTGTATGGACATTCCTCTGTGTCATTATTCTGTATGGACATTCCACCCTGTATTCTGTATGGGCATTCCACCCTGTGTCATTATTCTGTATGGACATTCCACCCTGTGTCATTATTCTGTATGGACATTCCACTGTGTCATTATTCTGTATGGACATTCCTCTCTGTGTCATTATTCTGTATGGACATTCCTCTCTGTGTCATTATTCTGTATGGACATTCCACCCCGTGTCATTATTCTGTATGGACATTCCACCCCGTGTCATTATTCTGTATGGACATTCCACCCTGTATTCTGTATGGACATTCCGCTCTGTGTCATTATTCTGTATGGGCATTCCACCCTGTGTCATTATTCTCTATGGACATTCCTCTCTGTCATTATTCTCTATGGAAATTCCACTCTGTGTCATTATTCTCTATGGACATTCCTCTCTGTGTCATTATTCTCTATGGACATTCCAACGTGTCATTATTCTGTATGGACATTCCACCCTGTGTCATTATTCTGTATGGACATTCCACCCTCTGTCAGTATTCTGTATGGACATTCCTCTCTGTGTCATTATTCTGTATGGACATTCCTCTCTGTGTTATTATTCTGTATGGACATTCCACCCTGTGTCATTATTCTCTATGGACATTCCTCTCTGTGTCATTATTCTGTATGGACATTCCTCTCTGTGTCATTATTCTCTATGGACATTCCACCGTGTCATTATTCTGTATGGACATTCCACCCTGTGTCATTATTCTGTATGGACATTCCACCCTGTATTCTGTATGGGCATTCCACCCTGTGTCATTATTCTGTATGGACATTCCACCCTGTGTCATTATTCTGTATGGACATTCCACCCTGTGTCATTATTCTGTATGGACATTCCACCCTGTGTCATTATTCTGTATGGACATTCCTCTGTGTCATTATTCTGTATGGACATTCCTCTCTGTGTCATTATTCTGTATGGACATTCCTCTGTGTCATTATTCTGTATGGACATTCCACCCCGTGTCATTATTCTGTATGGACATTCCACCCCGTGTCATTATTCTGTATGGACATTCCACCCCGTGTCATTATTCTGTATGGACATTCCTCTGTGTCATTATTCTGTATGGACATTCCTCTCTGTGTCATTATTCTGTATGGACATTCCACCCCGTGTCATTATTCTGTATGGACATTCCACCCCGTGTCATTATTCTGTATGGACATTCCACCCCGTGTCATTATTCTGTATGGACATTCCACCCCGTGTCATTATTCTGTATGGACATTCCACTCTGTGTCATTATTCTGTATGGACATTCCACCCTGTATTCTGTATGGACATTCGCTCTGTGTCATTATTCTGTATGGGCATTCCACCCTGTGTCATTATTCTCTATGGACATTCCACTCTGTGTCATTATTCTCTATGGACATTCCTCTCTGTGTCATTATTCTCTATGGACATTCCGCCCTGTGTCATTATTCTCTATGGACATTCCACCCTGTGTCATTATTCTCTATGGACATTCCTCTCTGTGTCATTATTCTCTATGGACATTCCTCTCTGTGTCATTATTCTGTATGGACATTCCTCTCTGTGTCATTATTCTGTATGGACATTCCGCCCTGTGTCATTATTCTCTATGGACACGCCTCTCTGTGTCATTATTCTGTATGGACATTCCACTCTGTGTCATTATTCTGTATGGGCATTCCACCCTGTGTCATTATTCTGTATGGACATTCCACCCTGTGTCATTATTCTCTATGGACATTCCTCTCTGTGTCATTATTCTGTATGGACATTCCGCTCTGTGTCATTATTCTTTATGGACATTCATCTCTGGGTCATTATTCTCTATGGACATTCCACCCTGTATTCTGTATGGACATTCCACTCTGTGTCATTATTCTGTATGGGCATTCCACCCTGTGTCATTCTGTATGGACATTCCACTCTGTGTCATTATTCTCTATGGACATTCCTCTCTGGGTCATTATTCTCTATGGACATTCCACCCCGTGTCATTATTCTGTATGGACATTCCACCCTGTGTCATTATTCTGTATGGACATTCCACCCTGTGTCATTATTCTTTATGGACATTCATCTCTGGGTCATTATTCTCTATGGACATTCCACCCTGTATTCTGTATGGGCATTCCACCCTGTGTCATTCTGTATGGACATTCCACTCTGTCATTATTCTCTATGGACATTCCTCTCTGGGTCATTATTCTCTATGGACATTCCACCCCGTGTCATTATTTTGTATGGACATTCCACCCCGTGTCATTATTCTGTATGGACATTCCACCCTGTGTCATTATTCTGTATGGACATTCCACCCTGTGTCATTATTCTGTATGGACATTCCACCCTGTGTTATTATTCTGTATGGACATTCCACCCTGTGTCATTATTCTGTATGGACATTCCTCTCTGTGTCATTATTCTGTATGGGCTTTCCACCCTGTGTCATTATTCTCTATGGACATTCCTCTCTGTCATTATTCTCTATGGACATTCCTCTCTGTGTCATTATTCTCTATGGACACGCCTCTCTGTGTCATTATTCTGTATGGACATTCCACCCTGTGTCATTATTCTGTATGGACATTCCTCTCTGTGTCATTATTCTGTATGGACATTCCACCCCGTGTCATTATTCTGTATGGGCATTCCACCCTGTGTCATTATTCTGTATGGACATTCCTCTCTGTGTCACTATTCTGTATGGACATTCCACCCTGTGTCATTATTCTGTATGGACATTCCACCCTGTGTCATTATTCTGTATGGACATTCCACTATGGACATTTCACTCTGTGTCACTCTAGTGATCACCAGTCAGTATGGTTTAATATAACAACAGGGATGGAGCCGCACCACACAAGAACGAAAGTTTTAGACTTTAAAAAAACAGATTTTTCTAAAATGAGATTTTGTGTGAAGGAGTCATTATCAGACTGGAGGAGTTTAAAGGGAGTCCAGGAGAAATGGGATTATTTAAAGGAAGCATTATTGAAGGCCACAGGAAATTGCATTCGGCTTGTTAGCAAAAACAAAAGAGGGAAGAAACCACTGTGGTACTCTGCAGAAGTGGCCAAAATAGTGAAGAACAAAAAGATAGCGTTCAATAATTATTAAAACAACTCAGAGTGAAGAAGATAGGCAAACCTATAGATTAGGCAGAAAGAGGCAAAGCAATTTATAAGAGCTTCCAAAGCACACGCAGAAGAGAAAATAGCTCAGTCAGTAAAAAAGGGGGACAAAACATTTTTTAGATACATAAACGAGAAAAGAAAAGTAAAACAAGGATTAGTTAGATTAAAAACAAAGGAAGGAAGGTATGTAGAAGAGGATAAAAGTCTCGCTGACTGCCTCAATGAATATTTTTGTTCAGTCTTTGCAGAAGAAAAGGAAGGAAAGGGACCTCAGTTAGGAGAGAACACTAAAGATACATTTACATATCAGCTTACAGAGGAGGAGGTTCTACAGCAGCTGTCTAAAGTAAAGACAAATAAGTCAATGGGGCCTGATGGATCCACCCTAAATTATTAAAAGAGCTCAGTGATGTAATAGCAAAACCGTTAACAGATTTATTTAACCAATCCTTGCTAACGGGAGTCGTCCCAGAAGACTGGAAATTAGCAAATGTTGTGCCCATTTACAAGAAGGGTAGTAGGGAGGAATCGGGGAACTATAGGCCAGTTAGTCTTACGTCAGTAGTGGGGAAATTAATGGAAACCATGTTAAAGGAAAGGATTGTTGAACATCTAAAACACATAGATTACAGGATCAGAAACAACATGGGTTTACCTCAGGGAGATCATGCCAAACTAATCTTATTGATTTTTTTTGATTGGGTAACAAAAATAATAGACACAGGTGGTGCAGTAGACATTGCCTATTTAGATTTCAGTAAGGCTTTTGATACTGTTCCGCATAGAAGGCTTATCAATAAATTGCAATCTTTGAGTTTAGATTCCAATATTGTTGACTGGATTAGGCAATGGCTGAGTGACAGACAACAGA
>RXON01003400.1:0-27955 GCA_009667805.1 Leptobrachium leishanense
GAGAGTTTTGCCGGTTACGAAAGTCCTTCGCAACCACAAGATCCCGTACAGATGGGGTTTTCCCCTGAAGCTGCTTGTCACGTACCGTGGAACTTTATCCGTTCTTCATTTTCTGCAGGAGGGCATTTCTGTGCTACAAATGTGGGATTTGATGGGTGAGTTGACCCCCCTCCACATAGGGCCCCTCCATCCCCATCCAAAGATTCCCCGGAATGGCACCGCGTCTGTACATCCATTTCCCCCCACACCTTGTGGGGTAGGCCCGGTTTTTACTGTTGGCCGTGGAGCTACTTTTTGTACAGAGAGCGGCTGCCGGTTGCACCGTCTCTTTAAATTTTTAGTTTTTTCTCTTTTGTTGTTCACTTTTTTCTTTTCTCCCTTTTTTTTTCTTTGTCCCGTTGCACCATTCTTGACCATAGAAGTTGGACTGTTCTGCAAATTTTTGCTCTATTTTGAGACAGTGCCTAGGTTATTGCAATATGTTTGTTGGGTTACTCTTGCGTCTTTTACATGTCTTTATACTTATCTGATTTAAGTTATGAAAATTGTCTATCTCAATGTTAAAGGTTTAAATATTCCCCACAAGAGGCACTCTCTTTATGCAGACTTGCACCACAAGCCCCCGGATATCGTGTGTTTACAGGAGACGCACTTTAAACATTCGGTACATCCCAAGTTATTTCTCCCTGCCTATTCTCACCATTTCCACGCCACTGCTTCAGTAAAAGGCGAGAGGGGTCTCCATATTAATACATCAAAAAGTATAATTTGTCCTTCATCGCTCCGTGCTTGATCCTAATGGCCGGTATTTATTTTTAATATTATAGATAGAGTTACATATACAATTGCAAATGTTTACTGCCCTAATGTCGATCAACTTGCCTTCCTTCGCACCACTCTCCTTAAATTGATGCGGGTATGCACAGGTAGACTTTTTATCTGTGGTGACTTCAGTTATACATAAGATCTTCCGACTCCTCCAACTCGCCTACAGAGGAATTCTGCACGGAAATTCTCAGCTCTTTTGGCTGAATTTAGTTTATTTGATGTCTGGCGTATATTTCATCCAACAGAAGTTGATTGCTCCTTCTATTCTGGAGCCCACAAAACCTATTCCCGAACTGACCATTTTTTCCTGCAACGTGATTTGTTATCTAATGTCTCCTGTTGTGATATTTAATCAATGCCTTGGTCAGATCATGCCCCTATCTCTTTGACTCTCTGAGACGCTGCTGTGTCTCGGGGATGTGCACCGTGGAGGCTTAATGAATCCTCCTCTATCGCCCTGAAGTAATGGAAGAGGTTATTCTGACTATGACCGCCTATTTTGTGGAAAATGCCACACCTGCCGTGTCCCCCTTAATATTATGGCAGGCCCATAAACCAGTGATTAGGGGTGTACTACTGAAATGGGGCTCGCATTTTAACCACTTCAATGCTAAGGACGCGCTCAGCGCGTCCTCAGCATTGCCGCTGGTATGCGGAGGACGCGCTGAGCGCGTCCTCGCATTGGGTCAGCGTTCGGCCGGACGGTACCGGCCGATCGCTGGCCCCTCCGGTGCGGGCTGACATCCTGGATGTCAGCCCGGCATCCGGAGCAGTGGCCGCCATTATTAGGTGTCATCGCGCCCCCGCGATGACACCTAATTCAGGCGCCCCCCCGCATGTGCGGAGGAGGCGCCTGAAAGGGAGGGGGGAGGTCCTTCGGACCTCTCTCCCTCCCGATCGGCGGCTCACAGGGGCTTAACCCAGGCATCATTTGGAAGGGCACAGCCTGCCCTTCCAAATGATGCCTGGCATTAACCCCTGGGGAGCTGGATCGCAAATCGGCGCTGAAAAGCGCCGATTTGCGATCCTTCCCGGAGCTGGCCGACATCTTGGATGTCGGCCAAGCTTCCGGAACTCCCCCAGAGGACTGGCGTCATCGTGCGCAGCACGATGACGCCAGTCCTAGCATTAACCCCTAACTGCCACGTGGCAGTTAGGGTTAAATTTTGATATCGTTGGATCGGCCAGAGCATGGCCGTTCCAACGATACCAAACATGAAAGTAAAAAAAATTGTAAAAAAATAAATAAAAAGAAAAGAAAAATAAAAAAAAATTAAAAAAAAAAAAAATAAACACTTTTTTTTTATTTTTTTTGGTTTGTTAATGCAGCAATATTGTTCCCATTTCAATTATAATGTGAACAATGATGCTGCATTAACGATTTTTGTATGCGGTGCGTTTGTTAAAAATGGTGTCATTTTCCCCCAAAAAAAATGTAACGAGACCCCATCTCTAATTTTTTTAACAAGCGCACCCCATACAAAATATAACCGCAATTGCTCGCATGTTAAAATGTGGAAAAAACACTTTACACGCTGTAAATTATTGAAAATACATATTTTATTGCATTTTTTGTTATAATATACAAACATGACATAACGTATACATATAATAATGACATATTATGAATCTACCGAGTCTGACGGAAAGAACGATATATAATATGTCGATGTCATATACTAAAATAAGCCTTCAAAACACGTTTAAACATGATGCGCAAAACAGGTAAAAAATGACCTCAGCACAGGGGCGGGAAAAGCCTCAGCAGCGAAAGGGTTAAGAAACTTGATGTCTCCCACAGATTAGATCTTTTACATCAGATTCATGATGCTACGTCACATCATAAATGACATAATGACACTACTTCTCAGACCCTTCTTCGTAACCTGCAATCCCAACTTAATGACATGGATAAGAGGGACTATTTATGGACGGCTCGTCGGCTGCAAGCACGTCATTATTTATATGGTAATAAATCTAGTAGATTGATGGCTAATAAGCTCCGTCAACGCATGGCTAAATCTAAAATAGAAAGGATGACTTCCAAAAATGGAGAGGTCTGCTACCACCCAAAACAAATTGCAGATTGCTTTGCAGAATATTATTCTGATTTGTATAATCTACGTCAGGGCTCAAAATTTCAAGTCCCAAGCTACTAACCAGGACATAAGAGTTACTCGCCACCAGTTGCTCCACTTACTTCCTACCCAGCCCTTAACTCTGCCCCTAAACACACCCCTTAAATTATCTTATGAAATTACACTGTTAAAGGTTTTATTTAGAATAAAATTACAAAAATAAAATTAATACCCAGACATCAGACCATCAGATACATGTATACCCAGTCATTATTGTGCTGCCAGCGTGTGTATTTCCACTCGCCCTCACTTAATTTTTACTCGCCAAATGCAAGTAGGCGAGTGGAAATTTTGAGCCCTGATCTACGTGACGATACGTCTATTCCCCAACCTTCGTTAACATACATTGTTCCATTCCTGCAAAGCCTACATCTTCCTGCCATATCAGACGACCATCATCTCCTCCTCGTGGCCCCAATCTCCTTATTGGAACTCACTACCTCTATTGCCTCCCTCAAACCCCGTAAAGCACTGGGCCCTGATGGGCTCACGGCCCTTTATTATCGGTCCTTCCAATCCCAATTAAACTCTCATCTCCTAAATGCGCTCCAGCATATCTACCAGACTGGTCATGCTCCTCCTGACTGACTTTCTGCCACCATTGTTACACTTCCTAAAACCTCCCCTCCAGCTCCCACCTGCTCTAAATATTGGGCCATTTCTCTACTGAACACTGATACTAAATTATATGCCAAAATTTTGGCTAACAGAATAGTTGACCTGTTACCCTCACTGATTGCAGGCGATCAGGTGGGCTTTATTAAACATAGACAAGGGCCAGATAATACCATTAAAGTCCTCTCCCTAACAGATGCGGCGATTCATACGGACCCCCTGACTTGGCTTTTATCACTCAATGCTGAGAAAGCATTTGACCGCTTACATTGGTTATTTTTGGAACATACCCTTTTGAAATGTAATTTCCCATGCAAATTGATTAAGGCAGTTATGGCTCTATATGCAAACTCACAACCGAATGCGTCGGTCCTTAATGCGGGTTTCCTCTCCCAACCGATGTCAATTACCAATGGGACTCGACAGGGATGCCCGCTTTCCCCACTACTTTATGCCTTAGCGCTTGAGCCTTTGGCTCAGGCGATTCGTCAGAATGATGAAGTGGAGGGCTTTCCTGTTGGCCCCTCCTCTTGCAAACTTAGCTTATTTGCCGATGATGTCCTCATAACAATGACCAACCCGCTTACGTCTCTTCCTGCACTACAGACGATATTAGACACCAATGGCCGACTGTCCTATCATAAACGTAATATCACCAAAACACAGGCCATTCCTAGACAGGTGGTGACCCAATTGCAACATTCATATCCCTTTGACAGGAGGACACATTCTCTCACCCACTTAGGACTTAAATTATCTTTTTCTAGGACCAATCTTTTTGATCTAAACTATAAACCCTTCCTTTCGCTGACTGAAACGGTGTGTCACAGATGGTCTATGGTCGAAATCTCTCTGGTGGGCAGAATACTTTCTATTAAAATGTTACCGAAATTATTGTATATTTTTAGGGCCCTTCCTATACCAGCCCCTACCGTTTTTTCAATCCCTTCTCTCCTCCTTATCCCATTTTGTATGCGGGGAAAAAAGACAGCGCCTTAAGGCTGCTATTTTACATTATCCAGTTTCACTTGGTGGCCTTGGCCTCCAAAATATCTTGCTTTATTATAGGGCTGCAGTGCTCCTTAATCTTGGCCGTCTGTTTTCCCGGGTAAACCTACCTCAATGGTCACTAATAGTCTTTCCACAATCTATACCTTATGATTATGTCACTCTAGCCTGGACCCCTAAATCGCAGCACCCAAAAGTTGATACACTTCCGATGCTCCCCCGACTCTTGTTAGATATTTGGGATAAGGCACGTCTATATTGTCCGCGACTCATCCTTTGGTCATGGCATCTCCTCTCTCTTTATTTTCATATTTGATCCCTAATTTTAATTATCGTCCATGGCTTTTGAAAGGTGTTACCTGTTTGTGTCATCTGTATGATTCTCACGGACTCGTGTCTTTTCAAACCTTAACGCTAAAATTCTCCCTAGACCCTGAATTAAGCTATTCTTTCCTACAGATTAGATCAAGTCTTAATGCATATTATGACGGAATGGAGATGTTGTTCCGCCTGCGGGTGTGCTCAATCTGCGTGACCCCGTCGCTTACCGCTGGCCCGACTACCGAGTGGCGCCCACTCGGCGTCTCGTGCGGCCTGGCGTGACCCTAAGGTAGGGTTAGCGGGCGGTGGAGGGGACCCCTGCCTGGAACCAGTCCGACCACTGAGCCATACATCAGCGTCCCGAGCAACTGGTTCCTTGTCCTGGCGAGTGTGGGACGCCTGCGGGAATCAGCCCTAGCGGCCGCGGAGGAAGATTCGGATCTTATGGGGAAACGTTTCGGTTCTTAGGTGGGAAACGTTTCCGATCCGGGGGCGGGTGTCTCTTCGGATCTTGAGCGGTGGTGATTCGAGTCGGGAAGGGTTGGCGGGTCGGATCGGAACTGGAGGGCTTCGGATCGGTAGGGAAGGGCGCTTCGGATCGGTAGGGGAGGGTGCTTCGGATCTGGTGGGACCAGTGGGAAGTTCGGGCCTTACCGCAACTGTCGATGCGCGGCTCCCGGCGGGGCCGTTCGGTTCGGATCGCTGTACTTCTCCGATCGAATATTCCTGAGCAGCGCCTCTGCCCTGATGCTCGATGCAGGGTCGGCGCGCTCGATTCGGATCGGATGGGCACCGTACTCTGAGGCCGCGGAGGACACTCAGATCCGAAATACGGCGGAGAATCAAGCCACACCAGACAAAGCTGAATGCACTGCAGGAACTGGGTTTATTGTTTACAGTACAGGCTTTTATTACTTCTTATCATAATTAGAATACAATGGGACTCCTTGCCCGCCCTCCCAGGACCCATTGGCCCTTAGCCTTCAGGGAGTCGCCAATTCGGACCGGATGGTCCGAATCGGCCATTTTACGATTCGAACCGGATGGTTCGAATCGGCCATTTTCCGAATCGAAATTCCAACTGCGCCACAAGGATCGGAAAATGGCGGCGAGCAAGGCAAACACAGGGGAAAATACATTACACCATAACCAACGGGAAAACACTTTATTAACACCACACAATGTCATATCTAAATAAAAACTGGTAAACGGGGTGCGTGCCACCACACCCAAGTGTCCATGTCCCCACTGTCACTGCACCGCCCCTGGCTGAGGGTGCTGGGCCATCCCGTGACACTCCTCCCCCTCCCAAGGTCCGACGCACTCGGTTGGACCCCACCGGTCGTGCCGAGGTAGTCGGGGCTCCCCAATCCCCTGGTTCCCGGGCCGACTGTCGCGATAACCCATCCGCGTTACCGTTCTGCGACCCGGGCCGATATTGGATGGAAAAGTTGAAGGGTTGGAGAGCCAGGCTCCACCGCAACAGGCGGCCGTTCTCCCCCGCCACTCGGTTGAGCCATACCAAGGGGTTATGGTCGGTCATCACGGTGAAGGACCGACCGTAGACGTAGGGTTGGAGCTTCCGTAGGGCCCAGACCAGGGCCAGGCACTCCTTCTCCACGGCAGCATACCCCACTTCACGTGGCAACAACTTCCGGCTAATAAACGCCACCGGATGATCCCCCCCGTCGTCCCCCACTTGACTCAGGACAGCTCCCAGTCCGAACATGGACGCGTCTGTGTGGACAATAAAACGTTTATTATAGTTGGGAGCTGCCAGCAGGGGAGCTTGGGTCAGGGGCCTCTCAATTGTCGAAAGGCCTGTTCGCACTCCGGGGACCACAGGACTTGGCGGGGCAGGGATTTCTTGGTCAGATCAGTCAGGGGTTTGGCCAGGTCACTGTAGTGGGGTACAAATTTCCTGTAGTACCCCGCCGGTACCCAGGAAGGCGAGACCTGAGTCTTGGTCACAGGAGTGGGCCAATCCAGATAGCCTCTATCTTGGCGGGCTCCGGCCGCTGTATCCCGCACCCCACCCGGTGGCCCAGATACTGCACCTCGGCCATCCCCACCTTACACTTCTCCGGCTTTAGGGTCAGGTTGGCGTCTCTAATCCGGCCCAGGACAGTCCCTACATGCTCCAGATGTTCCTCCCAGGTCTGGCTATAGATGGCTATGTCATCCAGGTACGCGCAAGCGAATCCCTGGAGGCCATCGAGGAGGCGATCGATTAACCGCTGGAAGGTAGCAGGGGCGTTCTTCATCCCGAACGGCATGACTCGAAACTGGTACAGGCCGAACGGGGTGATGAAGGCCGACTTCGGGGTCGCCTCCTCGGCAAGGGGAATCTGCCAATACCCCTTGCACAGATCCACCGTGGTCAGAAAATGACCCCCGGAGATCTGGTCTAGCAACTCGTCGACTCGGGGCATCGGATAAGCGTCCGTAACAGTACAGTCGTTTACCCGCCGATAGTCGACGCAGAACCTGGTGGTACCGTCTTTTTTGGGCACCAGGACCACGGGCGACGCCCATGGGCTGGCCGACGGCTCAATGACCCCCAGCTCCAACATCTCCCGGATCTCAGCCCGCATAGACTCGCGGACTGCTTCCGGGATCCGGTAGGCGGGCTGTCGGAGTGGTCTCTGGCCGGGGGTGTCCACCTGATGGACGGCCTGGTCCGTATATCCCGGAAGGGCCGAGAAAACCCCCGGATAGGCGAGAAGCAGCTGCCGCGCCTGCGCCTGTTTCTCGGGCCCTAGCTCCTCCCCCAGCTGCACCTGCTCCACCCCGGAAGGCTGCTTAGCTACCCCGGGAGTTCCTCCAAGGGAAAGGGCTCCACCTCCTCGGCCGCCGGCGCACATATGGCGTCCACCGACTCTGGCCGCTCATGGAAGGCCTTCAGCATATTGACGTGGAACGTCCGCTGGATTCTGGTGTCCGCGCAGCTCACAACCACATAGGTGGTATCCCCCAGCTGGGTTACCACCTTGTAGGGACCTTGCCAGGCCGCCTGCAGCTTGTTCTGCCGCTGTGGTTTCAACACCAGAACCTTCTGTCCCACACAGAACGAGCGGCTGCACGCAGCGCGATCGTACCACGCCTTCTGCTGAGCCTGGGCCGTCTCCATGTTCTCCTGCACGAACCCCTGGAGGTCCGCCAAGCGCTCCCGCAACTTCAGAACGTACTCCACCACGGGAACACCGTCCTCCGCGGCGGCCCCTCCCACTGAGCCCTAACCAGATCCAGAGGACCTCGCACCGGCGTCCATACAGCAGCTCAAAGGGTGAGTACCCGGTGGATTCCTGCGGAACCTCCCGGTAGGCGAACAGCAAGTGGGGAAGATACTTCTCCCAGTCCCTGTTCTCATGCACAAAGGCCCGGATGAGCTGCTTCAGGGTCCCATTGAACCGCTCGCACAGCCCGTTGGTCTGGGGGTGATACGGGGCGCTGTGCAGCGCCTTAACGCCACAGAGACGCCAGAGCTGTTGGGTGAGCTCAGCGGTAAACTGGGTACCCTGATCGGACAGGATTTCCCGGGGAAACCCCACCCTCGTGAACACCCTGAGAAGCGCGTCCGCTACGGTGTCCGCCTGGATGTTGGCCAAGGCCACAGCCTCGGGGTACCGGGTGGCATAATCCACCACGGTAAGAATATACCTCTTACCGGTGGACTGGGCCGGTGGGTAACGGCCCTACGATGTCAACCGCCACCCGGCTAAAGGGCTCCTGGATGATGGGCATGGGGTGCAGGGGCGCCTTCGGATGGTCCCCAGCCTTCCCAGCTTTCTGGCAAACTGGGCAGGTGCGGCAATAGTCGCGGGTGTCGTTGCTAAGGCGGGGCCAGTAGAACGCGCGCGCCAACCTGTGCCGGGTCTTCGACTGGCCTAAGTGACCTGAAAGGGGAATGTCGTGGGCCAAGCGCAGAAGCTCCTGCCTGGGTCCTTGCGGCACCACCAGCTGCTTCTGCGGAATCTGCTTCTTCTTGGCCCCCTCCCTCACGGTGTAGCGGTACAGCAGCCCGTCCTCCCACTCCACCTTGTCTTTCCCCTGGCCGTCCAGACCCTGCCCAGCCGGTCCCGGTAGCCCTGTAATGTGGGGTCGGTTTGCGTCTGGTGGCGCAGAGTCTCCGGGGTGCACCACGGGGAAGGGAGGACAAGCGAAGGGAAAAGCATCGGGTCCCGTCGAGGTCGGGAGGGGGTGACGGACTGGGAGGTCGAGAAGGGCCTGGGGTTTTGGCCTGTCGGGGAGGTCGAGGAGGTCGGTAAGGGTTGGGGGGTCTCGGAGGTCGAGGCGGTTTGGGGGGTTTGGGAGGTTGGGAGGTCGGGATGGTGTTGGTGGAGGTCTCACCTGGGTCCCGTTCGGAGTGCCCTGGTCGTGGCGTCGGCTCTGTTGCCTAGTGGTAACCGGGGTAGCTGCATCTGTGGAGTAAGCGGATACTAACTGCCCCAGATCATTCCCCAGGAGCACCTCGGCCGGCAGGTGTCTCAGCAACCCCACCCGCACCTCTTTCTCCCCGTTCCCCCAGTCCAGGTACACCCGGGCCGTCTCCAGCCGGAGCACTTTCCCTCCCGCCACCCGTACCGCTACAGTGCTCTGCAGGCGGTCGCTTGGCGGGACCAAGTGTGGCCGGACGAGGGTGATGGTCGCCCCGGAGTCTCGCAGCCCCTCAGCGGGCCGCCCATTTATCCACACCGCCTGGCGGTGGTGTCGGCGGTTGTCATCCGCGGCGGCTTGCACGGGGTCGGCTTCGTGCACTGCTCCCACCATTCCTCCGGGGCCTCCGGCCACGGAGCTCCGGCGTCGCAACAATGGGCCGCCAGCGATGGCCTGCCGGCCGGCCGGGTCAATTCCGGGCGGTTGGGGCAATGTTGTTTGTAGTGCCCCTCCTGGTTGCACCCGTAACAGCGGACATTAGCCATGTTGGTGGGCCGGCTGGGAGCCCGTGCTACAGGCGCCCGGACCACTGGTGGTGGAGGTGGTGGAAGTAGTGGGGCGGGTAGAATGGGACGGCTGGCCAGGGGCCGCTCCCCCCCGTCAGCTTCCGGGTGTCCGTGTACTCGTCGGCCCAGGTGGCCGCTTGCTGCACCGTATAGGGCTTCTTATCGCGCACCCACTCTCGGACAGCGGAGGGTGTGTGCTCGAAGAACTGCTCGAGCAGCAGCAGTTGGGTGATCTCGGCCACCGACTCCGCTTGGCTTCCCGAGAGCCAGGTGCGCAGGTCCCTCTGCAGCCGATGGGCCCACTCCACGTGAGTGGCGCCACTGGGCCGGCGAGAATTCCGGAGATTCAGGCGTTCACAGGGTCTTCAGGGTCACGGCATACCTACTCAGCAGCGCCTGCTTGACGTGCGAGTAGCTAGTGGCCTCGTCATCCGGCACCGTGCGATAGGCCTCGGCGGCCCGACCGGTCAGCTTGCTCGCCAGGATCCGGATCCAGTCGGCGCGGTGCACTTCATGCACCCGACACAGGCGCTCAAAGTCCTGGAGATAGCTTTCGATCTCTTCCTCGGCTTCCCGGAACTCCTTGAACGCCTGGAACGGCACTTTCCGGTCGGAATATCGGTCCGATGGCGAGCGGCTACTCCGCCGGCTTCGCACTTCGGCCAGCCGCAGTTCGTGCACCCGCTCTCTCTCCCTCTCTTCTTCCTGACCGAGTTCCCGACCCAGTTTCCTCAGTTCTGCTTCCGATGGAGCCGGACCCATCATGGAGATCCGCTCCCGCATCTTCCGGCAGAATTCGCTATCCTCGGCCTCAGCGGGGACGGCAGCCGGTACTGGGTCCGCGGGCAACTCCGCGAACGCCTCCGCCTGATCTATCCTCCTCAACTCCTCTATCAGGGTCTCCCGACTCTTGGAGCCCGGGACACCGCCCCGATTCTCCAACATCCCGCGCAGGACGTCCCGCTTATAGGCAGAATATTTGATCATGATGAGGGTCCCCCTGGGGTCTGCAGAGAGCGATCCCACCGCTGCCACCAGTATGACGGAATGGAGATGTTGTTCCGCCTGCGGGTGTGCTCAATCTGCGTGACCCCGTCGCTTACCGCTGGCCCGACTACCGAGTGGCGCCCACTCGGCGTCTCGTGCGGCCTGGCGTGACCCTAAGGTAGGGTTAGCGGGCGGTGGAGGGGACCCCTGCCTGGAACCAGTCCGACCACTGAGCCATACAGCACTCAGCGTCCCGAGCAACTGGTTCCTTGTCCTGGCGAGTGTGGGACGCCTGCGGGAATCAGCCCTAGCGGCCGCGGAGGAAGATTCGGATCTTATGGGGAAACGTTTCGGTTCTTAGGTGGGAAACGTTTCCGATCCGGGGCGGGTGTCTCTTCGGATCTTGAGCGGTGGTGATTCGAGTCGGGAAGGGTTGGCGGGTCGGATCGGAACTGGAGGGCTTCGGATCGGTAGGGAAGGGCGCTTCGGATCGGTAGGGGAGGGTGCTTCGGATCTGGTGGGACCAGTGGGAAGTTCGGGCCTTACCGCAACAACTGTCGATGCGCGGCTCCGGCGGGGCGTTCGGTTCGGATCGCTGTACTTCTCCGATCGAATATTCCTGAGCAGCGCCTCTGCCCTGATGCTCGATGCAGGGTCGGCGCGCTCGATTCGGATCGGATGGGCACCGTACTCTGAGGCCGCGGAGGACACTCAGATCCGAAATACGGCGGAGAATCAAGCCACACCAGACAAAGCTGAATGCACTGCAGGAACTGGGTTTATTGTTTACAGTACAGGCTTTTATTACTTCTTATCATAATTAGAATACAATGGGACTCCTTGCCCGCCCTCCCAGGACCCATTGGCCCTTAGCCTTCAGGGAGTCGCCAATTCGGACCGGATGGTCCGAATCGGCCATTTTACGATTCGAACCGGATGGTCCGAATCGGCCATTTTCCGAATCGAAATTCCAACTGCGCCACAAGGATCGGAAAATGGCGGCGAGCAAGGCAAACACAGGGAAAATACATTACACCATAACCAACGGGGAAAACACTTTATTAACACCACACAATGTCACATCTAAATAAAAAAACTGGAAACGGGGTGCGTGCCACCACACCCAAGTGTCCATGTCCCCACTGTCACTGCACCGCCCCTGGCTGAGGGTGCTGGGCCATCCCGTGACACATATCAAATGCTGAAGTTTCCTGCCAAAACAGTATTATTGATCCCCTTTGAACAGCATTGTGTTACTCCCTTTCTGGATATCGACCTCCTCTCCCTTCTATATCAGCTGTTAGTGTCCCACCCTAACTCACCGACATGGAGATTTAAGGCAAATTGGGAAAGGGATTTGGAGACCCAAATCTCGGAGTCAGCTTGGGCGGAATGTTTTCTCTTAGATTCTTTTAAGTTTCCATGCGTTTCGCTGACGGAGGCACGGAAGAAAATATTATATAGATGGTACATTACTCCAGATAGAGAGCATCATTTTAACCCACAGGTTTCGGCAACATGTTGGAGATGCGGGGAAGAAACGGGTTTTTATTTTCATATTTGGCGGACGTGTACTTTGATAACACAATTTTGGACTTCTGTGTCCCAATTATGCTCTACGATTGTGGGAACAGAGATACCACCAGCTCTTAAAATCCTCCTTCTCCAGATGATGCCTGACTCTCTCTCTCGCCTCCAAAAACAATCTCTAACCCATATCTTGGCGGCTCGTTGGAAATCCTCTACTCTCCCTACTTTAAAAGACATTTTTGGTTGATTGGAGGCTTTGAGGCTTTTAGACAGTATGGCTAGAAACATAATAGGGATTCCATGCACCCGGAAAGATCATTGGTCTATATGGGATATATACACTGTTACGTTATGATGTTATTCTGTCTTTCTCCTGCATATTTTCTATGACAATATTGGTGCAACGTTCTTTTGTGTTCCCCTTATACCCCTTTTTATCCCCTTTTTACTGATTTTTATTTCTGTACCCCTTCCTTTTGTTTCATAAAATAAAAAATTTCATATTTAAAAAAAATATATATATTAGAAATAAAAAACACAAACTGCATGGGAGTAAGCACTCCATCACTACACGCGTTTTGCCATAAACACTGGCATCTTCAGGAGCATGCAGGAAGCAATGCTCAGTCTGGCAGCATAACAAGAAATAGCAAAAGTTTCTGTCCTATTATGCGGACACACGAAGGCTCGTTTCTTCACTTTGATGATTGTTGACAGAAATTAGGCTGTTTGTCTGTTTATATCCCCATGAGAGACTTATCTAGGTGCACCTAGTACTCTATGTGGCATATATCACGCTGCTGGAGCCACAGAAGCGTTTAATCCTTTCCTTGGTTCATCTTTATGTTGTTCTGTTTTTTTCTGTTTCCAATAAAAGTTAAGTTTCCTTATAAGCTCCACCTCAGTCACTCATTATCCTTTATTCTATCTGCTGTTGTCCTGCCTAATCCAGCTGCAGAAGTTTTGGGCATGCTTGCTACAACTTCCCTAAATGCACCACAACCAAGACCAAGATCTATTTGGGCCTTCCCTAAGATGGTCCAATCACAAGTGCCACATTTTTCTAGCAGTTCTGGTGTCATGGTGGACATGTCAAACTATGAACCCAACAAATTTTTTCAATTGTTTCTAGATGATGGGTTTTTGGAGTGTATTGTTCAGCAGACAAATTTATATGCTGAACTATATTTCCAGGGACTTGGGGCCTTGTGCCAGGGGCCGCCAATGGACTGCGACCAATCTGCAAGAGACGAGGAACTTCTGGGGCCTCATTCTGCAAATGGGGATTGTGCAAAGACCCAGCATAGCCTCATATTGGTCATGAAAACATAAACAGAAACCACTCCTATCTGCCCTGCTACAATGAGCAGGGACAGATATCTACTACTCCTTAATTTTTTCCAGTATAATGATAATGCAAATGCCCATTCCCCGAGACCTCCAAGAGCACAACCGACTTTTTAAGTTGAGGCCTTTTCTTGCCCATTTAATGGCAAGATTTACAGAGTGTTTCACTCCAGGCCAGAACTTGTCAGTCGATGAATCCTAGTTCCTTTTCAAGGGACGTATTGGTTTTGAGCAATATGTCCCTTCAAAGAGAGCACTCTGCAGTATCAAACTTTACAAACTCTGTGAGAGCGCCAGTGGATACATGTACCAATTTCGTGTATACAGTGACAAGGACTAGCAGCTTCCCCCCCACCCCCCGCCGACTGTCAACCTGCTCTTTCTATAACTGAAAAAATTGTGTGTCATCTAGTTCAAACACTATATTAAAAAGATTAATATGCTTATATGGATAATTTTTATAGTGGGGTGCCGTACGCAAGGTGCATATAAGCATCTGCCTAAACTCAATATGCGCAATCATATTGGATCTAATATATTATAGGAGGATGTATTGATATGGTTAAAAATATACATTTTACTCAAAAAATATATAAAATTACACAATATAAATCTTGACCTAGTGTGAAAATATTTATTTTTATTGAATATCATGTTTTTTGAATAAAGTTATGAATAGCAAAAAAAAGTATCATTAATGTCTCTTTTTTTGCGGAAATTTAGTTTTAGAAAAAGTATAGCTTTTCCAATTTTATGCATTACATACAATGAGTCATGACACTAGAAAAAAACAGCAGATTTTGTCCTTGTTAGAAAACTGCATACTTTTTGTTCAAAAACACTATGAATTTTTCTCCATTATCGTATTTTTAAAAAGGTACTTAATATAAAAACATGTAACCATAAAAGTTCTGGTCTTAAAGTTGAAATAAAAAACAAATATGTAGTGTTCTTTATTAGAATTTTAACAAATTTTTACTTTTTCACACATTTTGTTTTTTAATGACTTGACTTATGCGCATAATACTAATATATTTTGAACCTGCTGAGTCTGCTGAAAACAATAATTTTTAAATTGTCAGGGTTTAACAATAACACATGACTTCAAATCGTGCACACAGAGGTGAAATGGCTCAGCAGCCAAGATCTTAATGGACCTTTTTCTTAGATCGTACCCTGTACGTCATTGGTCCTTATGGGGATAAACCTCTTCCAGGTTGCCAAATTTTCTCAAAATCTATTAATCTTGGCCCAGTAAGCAGAGCTGGTGACAGTATGTGAATGGTTATTGTCTGGATGTTGCCCATTTTTGCGCAAAATGAAATGTTAAACGAATATTACGCAGTAACTTAATAAAAGTTAATCCTTGCATAAGTAGATTGTTTGCTTTATGAAATTCACATATCTGTGGAAAATTGGAGTGAAAATTAGTTTTTTAAGAGGCTAAACATTGACATTTTACTACGAAATCTCTCAGCCTTTCAATGTAATCCATCTAGCTAGTTATGTGTTAGCAGATCATACCAAGCTGAGTCAGGTTTATGACACGCTGCTCTTTATGACATCATAGATTCCGTGCATGGTATATATGGTCATGTTTGGCTGCTCATTGTCAGAACCTGTGAGAGAGTTGTTGAGAAGATAGTGTGAGTTCGAAAACATGGGGAATACGTTTTCCTGTTGGCGTTCTTGTTGTTCAAAAGATGTAAGTAAAGTATTTATTTTCTCTTGCTCTAAGTCTCATTAAGTTAGCGCTCTGACATTTTAACTTCAAATTTATTGTGAAACAAGTCAGGGTAGAACAAGCCTCTAACGGGGCATTTATGTGTTTGTTAATATGAGAAGTAGAAAGCAGATATGTTGTTCACTGTGTAATTATTACATACTAAGAGCCAATGCTCTCTAGTTAATAATTTGGAATGA
The DNA here is from genome assembly GCA_009667805.1 of Leptobrachium leishanense. NCBI lineage: Eukaryota > Metazoa > Chordata > Amphibia > Anura > Megophryidae > Leptobrachium > Leptobrachium leishanense. Next base: position 15,641 of record RXON01003400.1, read on the forward strand.
CGAGCTCCTTGTTTCTCTATCCCGTCAGTCTGTTAGCTGTTTTCTGATAATAATACTCTACACAAAAAAAGCCCAACTGTGCTTCCCAAATACATCTCAAGAAGGATTTGATACCACATTAACTTGTGTGAACATTATCTGTTGATTCTCTATACTCATTAATATCAACTGGATAGCACAATATTGAAAGCATAATTAGAAACTATGAGCCCTATAAATGACAGTGTCAAAGTTCTATAAATGACATCATTGTAAAAGAGCTTTCTTCCAGAGTTCCTTTAGAACTCCAAGAAATTCCAAGAAAGGGAATTCTATTACTGCTTTTAAAAATCTCTGCCAAATATTTTTTATTATTATTATTTATTCGATAAAAAGGTATTCTTTAGTTATGTAGAGGGATTACATGATGATAAACACATACATATTCTGTGGAAAATGGTAGTGAGAAGTTAATTCAAAAAGCTGAGCATTTTTTTTAGAAAATGTTTAGTCTTTTAAAGTAAACAATCTAGCCAATTCTCTGTTAACAGATCATACCAAGCTGAGACAGATGATGACATGATGCTCTTTGTGACATCTTATGACATCATAGTTTCTGGACCAAGTACAAAGGGTCATGTTTTGCTGCTCAAATTCAGAGTTGTGAGAAGTTGCAAACATGGGGAATAAGCACAGTGTTTCCTATTTTAGGCGTTTTTGTTGTTGTTTGTTTATTTTCTCTTGCTACGAGTCTCATTAACTAAGTGCTGTGACATTTTAACTCAAACTTTACTTTGAAACAAGTAAGGGCAGACCAGGCCTCTAACCGTATAGCTTGCCAGATGATAGATATTTAGTGGCAAAAAACAAAAAAATAAAACACGCAGGGTGACGCCCCTAACAATATCTTAACCATATAATGCCAAGATTGGATGTGATCGCAGTCTCATCACATCTCATTAACCATATGGAAATTCTACTCATATTGTAACCGGAGTCAGACTGGTTCACTTCTAAAACGGCGCCGGACCAGACACAAGCAAGGATTGTCCAAACACGAGTCTCTTCAGGAAAGGCAAACGTTTATTGTGTCGTCACACAAGTGCTCACACAGGATTGAATCGCAAAGAGTGAGCCCCCCTTTCACCCCGTGCAAGGGGTCTTATACCCAAAAATACGTAATTAGGTACATCCCAATTAGCCCACCTCCCGATGACACTTTATTCCACCCCACGTGGGTTAATACCTCCCATTATTAGCATAAACACAAAGAACATGCCACATCTAACTATAAATTGATACACTTCATGTTAGTTTGACAGTCTGTGATTTGTTGTGCTGTCTTTCTCCGGGCAGCGCCTCCCTCCCTATAGGCTTTGTTTATTCAGATAGCCTGAGGCCTGGTCTGTTTTCTATGTTGTCTTTGTTCCTTTGCACATCTCAATGACCTTGCCCCATTCATAAATCTTCCTGTCTCTCCGTGCCAAAAGCCAGCCGGATTCTGCCTGGTCTTCTTGTTAGCTTTTCTAATCTAATACACATTCCTTAAATTCTATGTAAGCTCTGCTCTTCTCATCTAAATAAAATCTATTCTATTTACTGGTGAACCAATGTTCTGAACAAGATGGCTGCCTGGCTCATAGTAGCAACCATCTTCCAGCCTGATTCTCCTTCATCATATATTCCTTGGAAGTAGAAAAATGGAACAGATAGTGCAGACTGCTAGTAGAATAAAAGCAAATCACAATTTATTGCACTTACAATGACTAAAATCAAAGCAAGCATATCATAAAATCACCCAATGCTGGATCAATGCACAGTTCATTCCTGGTGCATGTCAGCAGGGTCTTATATGGAATACAGTTCAATTTAATAATAGAATAAGACTCTGCTGACATTTATTATTATTATTATTCTTTATTTATAAAGCGCCAGCATATTCCGCAGCGCTGTACAATAAGCACAGTATAGACAGGGTTACAATACATTGAACAACATTTGACAAACAGTACAGGAGGAGATGAGGGCCCTATTCCCGTAGGAACTCACAATCTGGGAGGGTTGGGGTTGGAAACAGGAGGAGAGGACTGTAAGGTGAGAGTGATTGATGGTTGCGTCAGTGAGTTGGGTGGTAGGCTTCCCTAAATAGGAATGTTTTCAGGGAGCGTTTGAAGGAAGAGAAGTTAGGGGAAAGTCTGACAGTACGAGGAGAGCGTTCCAGAGAGTGGGGGCTGCGCGTGAGAAATCCTGCAGTCTATCATGGGAAGAGGTGATGCGGGGAGAAGCTAGGCGCAGGTCACTGTTTGACCTTAGGGAGCGGGCTGGGGTGTATTTGGTGATTAGTGAGGACAGGTAGTGGGGAGCTGAGTTAGTGAGGGTTTTGTAGGTAAGGATAAGGATTTTGAACTTAATTCTGCAGTGGATGGGGAGCCAGTGAAGGGACTCGCAGAGGGGAGCGGCAGAGACAGAGCGGCGGGTGAGGTGAATTAGCCTGGCGGAGGCGTTCAGGATGGATTGTAGGGGGAGAGGTGGGACAGAGGGAGGCCAGATAAGAGATTATTGCAATAGTCGAGTCGGGAGATTACCAGGGCGTGTATGAGTTGTTTTGTGGCGACAGCGGTAAGAAATGGCCGAATTCTGTAAATATTACGCAGTTGATATCGGCAGGAGGAGGAAAGAGACTTGATGTGGGGGATGAAGGAAAGAGCAGAGTCAAGTGTAACTCCAAGACAGCGAACTTGGTTTGATGGGGAGATGGTGATACCCTCCACCGTGATCGAGAAGTCAGGAGGTGGGGCGGCATTAGAGGGAGGAATAAGTAGGAGCTCAGTCTTTGACATGTTGATCTTTAGGTGGTGGGAGGCCATCCAGGAGGAGATGCCAGATAAACAGTCACTGACTTTGGAAAGGACAGGGGGAGAGAGATCAGGGGTAGAGAGGTAGATCTGAGTGTCATCAGCGTAGAGGTGGTAATTAAAGCCAAAGCTGTTGATGATTTTGCCCAGGGAGGAGGTGTAGATGGAAAAGAGCAGAGGACCAAGGACAGAGCCTTGAGGTACACCAACAGATAGAGGCAATGAGGAGGAGGAGTTACCAGCAAAGGACACACAGAAGGACCTGTTGGATAAATAGGAGTCAATCCAAGCAAGTGCAGTGTCACCGAGACCCAGAGAGTTGAGGGTCTGTAGAAGGAGGGGGTGGTCAACAGTGTCAAAAGCAGCCGAGAGGTCAAGCAGGATGAGAATAGAATAGTGGCCGTGTTTTTTAGCAGTTAGGAGGTCGTTGGTGACTTTGGTGAGGGCAGTTTCAGTTGAGTGTAGGGGACGGAAGCCAGATTGCAGGGGGTCAAGTAGTGAATTGGAGGACAGGAAGAGGGACCAGGAATGAACTGTGCATGGATACCACTAATATACAGCTCATGCAAAAGATTATTGTAGCTTCAAAATCACCTTATTTCAAGTAGTTATTGAAATCTGATCTTGAAGGTCACAATCATAGACAATCACACATTATGGAATAGTAACACACAACCAGTTCTACAATAAAATTTATTTAAAATTCCCTTTTTAATACACAATGTCTATATAAAAGCACGATTTTTCTAGCCAGGAGTCCTATAACTGTATTATGTAGATCTATCCATCTAGATTGTAAATTCCCATGGGAAAAGGGCCCTCATGTCCATGGGTATCTACTGGAATAAATACTGACCTGCCTACTGTATGTATTGTAGAATTGTCCTGTCTTTACCTATTGCATCTTGTACAGCGCTGCGGAATGTGTTGACATTAGTTTCAGGAAAGGGATTTGTAAATGACTTTTACCTGATAGTGTTTCGTCTGCTGTTAATGTATGGGAATAAGACCTAATATAAATGTTTCTGTCTCTATCTTTCTTTAGGATTTTGAAAAAAATCGCGAATTAGTGAGAGGACCAAAGCATCGTCGTTCAGGTATTTCAAACCACAGACAATAAACACAAAGGCGACCTTGGTGTGTGCTCCATAATCCTTGAAACACACTATAGGTGCCTGGTGACCACGCTCATACCGACACTGACATTATTGAATAATTACACATATTGTTAAAATGTGTTTAAAAACACATTTGTTAGAACCCTATGGTACCTATATATGCTTATTTCACTCGCTTAGTTTACCCCAATGAGTACATAATGAATGCTATGTGGGACTTATCAGAGGGGTGATTTCCCTAGGAGTACCTATTCAGTTATGGAATGGGGTCCTTAATTCAATTCAAATGTGCATGATCTAGTATTGTATTTATTCTGAACGTGGGTCTCCAAAATATGGGACCATCAATCGTTCGTAAACAGGGTCTCCTTAGCTTGGGACCACTGATTATTTGATCGCTGTATATACAAGCTTGGAGATATACCAATTTCCTGATTCTGAGACCATATAGTAAAATATGTGGTAACCCAATTCACCATTTAGGAGCGACCCCTGGGTGGTCCATATGAGCATGACAACACACACTTTGTTGCTTTGATGTTATGCAAGTTCTGTCCTGGTCTCCTTGTATGCGGACCGAAAACTGCTCACAACTTTCCCAATATCGGTAACACTGGAAGGTCTCATTTATACTGCCAACCCTATCCTGGTCTCCTTGATATGGAACCAAAAAGTCACTGCTCCTGACCACCACAATATATTATCATATGTGTCGCTAGCCAGGATTATAACTGTTTTACAGTGGTTCTTATAGCAAAATACCAGCAATACAATATCTCAATACTTGCACTCTATTATAGCGAGTAAGCCTCTGTATACCAGCTATCAGTCGTCACACAGTAAATTTCCACAACTTACAACCCTGGGGATATTTAAGACCATTATCCAGACAACATATTTTTTAAAAGATTTATTTGTTTTTATCTTTAAATTTAATTTTCCTATGCATGTGTTGACCTGGAACATGTAATAGTAATGAATTGAACTGTATAACTTTGATTTCTTATCTTCTTTCACAATCTTTTAGAATACCCACTCAGCTCCTCAGTGGGTATCCGTGGGTCACCAAACATCGCAGACCCTCAGATCCATCAGAACGTCGATGTTGAGAAAAAGAACCTCGAACATGAAATAGCCATAGAGATAAAGATGAAGGAAGGAGCGGAGAAGCTTCTGAAAGCTGTAAAGAAGAAAAAGCACCTCAAAAGTGTGGAAGTCTTCTTGCAGAGTCCAACACAAAACTAGAGGCTCTCTACAGGCGTTTACAAGACCTAAACGCCCAGTGTGATGTAGAAGAAGCCCTTCCAGAAGCTCTTTATAAGAAAATCAATATTGAGGCTGTTTCATTGTCAGAGGAGGATGAGCATATCCTGTACACATCTCCCATAGCATGGTATTAACTTCTTTGTTTTTAATTATTTTTTCTAACATTAAATTTGGCTAAATATTATTTTGTGAAGAAATAAGATAAATGTATCCCATTTGGGAAAATCTATGCTCTAAACAGTGACTAGTATATTTAATGGTAGTAAACAAATACTAATCACCAAAGGAAATTTTTCTTCTTCAGTATTTTACTAGCTCCTTGTTCTCTTTCTTGGGCATTGCCCTCACTAAGGAAGTTGCTGCTTTACTTAACTTAGCCTCTTATGTCTATTTTTGGCATCTCCTAGATAGTGACTTGGAGAGTCTTCCATCGAGCATCACAACATGAAGTGTCCCCTAAGTATACATTAAGCATCACAAAATGTTGTATAGCAAATGTATGCTCGAGGTCCAGGTTTTTGAAGCATGCATTGATTTTGATTATGTCCTAAGAGTAGATTTACAAACCATATGATAAAATACCAAGCAAAAACTGTGTCCGAGAGTATGGTTAGGTTTCAAGAACAGCTGCCATCCTATACAATTTTTAAACTGTATAACTGTGGGTGCCTATAATACTGGATAGATAGAAGTTACATCTTCCAACAAGATAAACAGACTTTTAAAGATTTTAAAAAGCTATTGCATCAATTTATTAAAGCAATATCAAATTAAATGTCATTTGCTTTTCTTCCTTCCAAAAGGGAGCTTCCTGTCTCAGAATATGATCATGAATGTGACAAAGAAGATCTTCGGCTGGTCGTTAACAGCGAACTAGAACTCGTACCAGCAATGTCAGCTAGTGGGTTTCCCATCTCATTGTCTGACATCATTCTTGAGTTTGGGGAATTTCCTGCTCATTCTGATCGACCTGAGACAAGCGTGAGTGCAAGGAGCCAGAAAGAACTTGTTCAGGTAAATATATATCAATTATATAGTAATAGTAATTGTCACACGGGGGCGATATAGAGCGGTCCTCTAGGGCAAGTATGTCACGGAAACAGTCTCTTTATATAGCTGAGTTTTATTGTGGCACTCCAGCATATAAACAAAATAAAACAGAAATCAAAACCTAACTGGTCTGAGCGCTGACTAAACAATAAAGCGTCCCTCACTAACTTGGGAAAACAACCAAACATAAATCTTTGCCCACCTCAAAGCTTCACCGTGTTTGCTGCTGATCTCTCAGTCAGTCTGTGTCTCTCTCAATCTCCTTACTTCCTTCTCACCGGTTCCCCACACCCAGGAAACATTTAAAGGCATTTAATTAGCAGGTGGGGAAACCATAGAGCACAGGAGAACAATTTAAAACACATTTTTTCCTCTTGTATTCAAACATCCCAATGCCTGCTCAAAAACACAGGGGGAATGTACACACCATTACACACAATTCCTCTCACCTTATCACATAATGTACTGTCTGATCAGATTCAACCATCTGTACATCCCCAATGATGCTGTTGATCCAAAGCAAAAATAAAACAACAACTTGGATTCCCAGTTGTTCCAAAAAGGGAGAAAAATCCTTCATTATTCTGTTATTTTTTCTCTGTCACACAAATGAAAGTGTGCCCAGAAAATGATGTACATCTACTTTATTGTGATTTGAAAATGATCGTTTTCCCATATAATGTATACAATTCCCTATTAAACATGCAATAAGGAATGCATACTGGAAAACATTGCTTTTGGGTTCCTCCAGATGTTGTTTTGGTAAAATCCTTACATTGATATTGCTTGGGTTTCTTTTTCAGGGCTCTGAACAAGTGGTGAAAGCAACCAGTGAACCTGCAGTGTCCGATTTGGTGAACATTGTCCTTCCAGCAGATGAAAGACCAAAGGAACCAGAAGTGGCAATCAAGCCAATGAGCCTGCAGGACTTTCGCTTTTGCACATTCCTGGGCAGAGGTGGATTTGGCAAAGTAAGTATGATAGAGAATCACAACTTGATTCATTTAACAGCTGTCTTACCAAATTCAATACAACACTAACAATATATTGTGATTTCAGGTGCTGCTCGCAGAACACCTGCAAACAAAGAAAATGTTTGCTGTAAAGGCGATGCAGAAAGCACAGTTAATTAAATCAAACGAAGTTAAGAGGTCAGTAAGAAAAGACAATTTAGAATTAAACTTGTATTGTTGTTAGCTCTGTATGTCCTCAATCCGCTCGAAAATAATGTAAAATTAACCAATATCACTGTACTTTCACAAAAACACATTGGGCCCTATCAGCTCTAATCTAGCCTTTGTGTCTCTGTTTTACCAGTAGATTACAGAGCAGGCGCTGAGCATGTTAAGCATAGGTAGAGCAAAGTACAGTAAGCTCGCACTATAAAGTGCATATGCTGATTCGCAAATGGATTTTATTAACACGTTAGCGAGCGTGACGTGATCTATGCGACAAACTATCACCTCAATTAACCAAGCGCTAACGCTCATTTACGTGAGCGCTCGAGCTAGCGTTAAGGAGGTAATATGGCCCATTGGCTTTTAATTCACCATTTCTTACACTCAAAACTAAAATTAAATAGCCTCTGTAATAATAGGCATAAAGAGATAGAAACCGATTTACTATTATTTCTATTTAAATTAGAGATGGTAAAGACAAAACCCGTTACTATTTGTTTCTGTTTTCCAGCCTTATGTATGAAAAAAGTCTTTACCAAGTAGCGAGCCAGGAACACCATCCTTTCCTGGTCAATTTATTTGCAACTTTCCAAAGCAAAGATCACACTTGCTTTGTGATGGAGTATGCTGCTGGTGGAGACCTATGGACCAACTTCATGAATGCCTCTGGAAAATTTCCACTGCCCAGAGCTAGATTTTATGCATCCTGTGTTGTCCTTGGCCTGGAACATCTGCACCAGCATAAGATAATACACAGGTAAGCAAAACCATTAACTATTCCAAGGGTGCGAGGGTTTACTGTAGCCAGGGAATATTACTTGTAACAGGTTTTACACCATGATTTTTCATTTCTGTAAAAAAAAGGTAAAATCTACAGACATCTCGTAACATTAACCAATAACGAGCTTTTATCTTATTTTAACTCCAGAGACCTTAAGCTGAACAATATTGTCTTAGACCAGGAGGGGTTCGCAAAAATTGCTGACTTTGGGCTCAGTAAACAAGGTAAATATAGTTTTATATCTGATAAAATCCATGTCAATAGAGGAAAGACATCATTTCGTTAAACAAGTAACTTAAGAATCATTAAAAACACGCATACACACAAACAAATAAACACACACACACACATATATATTTATTACTGAAATATTTACATAATAAAATAAATTTATTAAAGAAATGATTGACTTACCTTTTAACTTATATAATCTTAATTATTGGAATATCTTACCAGAAAAAAGAGAGATGGGGGACCCACAACAGGAACCCTCAAATTTAGACAATCACCTGACTCTCATCCAAATGAGTGAGAGCAGCACAACCTCTTACTCAGGATTAAACCTGACCTAAATGTATATATATATCTCAATAAACCACTTGGCAGCTCAAAAGAGAACCGGCAAATGGCACTGGAGGAGTGGCTACAGAAAAATTAATCTTCATTAGAACGAATATAGACACTCTCAGATGCAAGGAAAAATCAATTAAAAAACATAAATATGACAGCAGACAAAGCAGGGTGTACTGGAATTGACGCCAGTGTATAATGGCTGTGCATAAAGGGGTGTGGAAAGAGGATTGCAATCAATGTATTAGGCACCATAATAGAATTCCATAATTGCACAAAGGGATTAGCATCAAAAAGCAAACCATAAATCACCTTCACAATCAGCACGCCAACACTGACCCTTAGCTAGTCGAGCTCATGCTCAAGATTTCAGTCCTCACCCTGCAAATGCTACACACACAACAAATCACGGCTTAAAATCAAAGTTGATACATCAGCTCAATTCTATTATGGTGCCTAATACATTGATTGCAATCCTCTTTCCACACCCCTTTATGCACAGCCATTATACACTGGCGTCAATTCCAGTACACCCTGCTTTGTCTGCTGTCATATTTATGTTTTTTAATTGATTTTTCCTTGCATCTGAGAGTGTCTATATTCGTTCTAATAAAGATTAATTTTTCTGTAGCCACTCCTCCAGTGCCATTTGCCGGTTCTCTTTTGAGCTGCCAAGTGGTTTATTGAGATATATATATAATCTTAATTATTGTTTGCATCTAAGGAATTGGATTTGGAGACCGTACCAAGAGTTTCTGTGGTACTCTTGAATACATGGCCCCCGAAATCATAAAGGACAAACCCTACACCAGAGCAGTGGACTGGTGGAGCCTCGGGGTCCTGCTGTACATCATGATACTTGGATACGTAAGCCTAATCTCTCATTATGTTTTTTGTTCTTTAAACCTTTCGCTTTTGCATTTATAATTCGGACAATCTGTTGAATAAAAGAAACAGGGAGCATTTTAGATATAGGTATATCACTAAATGACGTGAGGTGGTAACCAGGCCTGGGTTAATCTTTCTTCAAACAGAACAAGATAAATAATAAACAATGGCTATTATGGCACAGGATGCATAAGTCTTTAAGAATGACAAAATAGATTATATTTTCTGAATCTAGAAAAAGTGTATTTATGCAAAGTTTGTTTGTATATAAAGTACAGGAAGGGTGGGGTTTCACATATTCCTCGATGGGACGGCTGCAACCACCAAATGTACCTAGCCCAGCAACATGTATAAGACATAAAAAGGAGAAAAATTTCATCTGCGCTTATTCCCATCATACCGTGTAAAACAAGACACAATTAGAGGCTTTGGTTTCTATATAATTTTAGGGGCATTTTAAGGAGCCTATTTGCAAATGAAATGCAATGCCTTTTATGGTTCTTTTAAAGATCAAGTAAATGAATGGGTTAAACATCTTACAATACTAAAGATTTAAGAGCTAAAATTATTTTTAATTCATATTTTCTATATATGTTTTTTCCTGTTTAGTATCCGATCCCAGGTGATAACGATGAGGAGCTGGAAAAGAACATTGTCAGATACAACATTGCATTCCCTCACACATTAACTGTGAGAGCTGCATCAATCCTGAAAGATGTAAGTTGCCGACATATGCTTAGTTCATTGGAATTCTTTGCTATCCTAGAAGAGAGACTCACAGTGTTACACTGAAGATTGGACATTTAGAGCTTGTGAGATCATTCTGATTAAAAGCATAGGGAATGCTGATTGCTGCTCTGTCCAAAAGCAATTGATCCACCAGAAGAAACTTTATGTATAATGAGAATTAAACACATAGGTATATAGCACAATCTCACACAGTGTGTAAATGGTCTGTAAGTTCTCCCTTTACATAGAAACATTGTTCAATTTTGCCTTGTCAGCAGAAAAGCTTCTTTCTATGGAGCTGCTTTTAAGATCAAGGTTAAAAGGGAATTGAAAGACATGGGAATGCAGTTCCACTTCTATTTTTGAAGAAAACATAATGGCTGACAACCGATAAGGAACATGGGCAAGTAACAAAGGGTGTATACCAAAAACAAACGTGATGCAACACTCAGGGAGTAAATACCATAACCATTGTAGCTCCCAATCAAAGTCTCTTCCCGCAGGCGTCACAACACAAAATATGTAAGTAAAATTACAGGGAGTATATCTACAAACATAAACACATTCTGGTGTAGTATATAATGTAACGCATAATAGGATGGCCCCTAGAGTAGCACTCACAGGATATAATTTAAGAAAAGGCAAATAATAATAAATAATTATCAAATATATAAGCTGTTGATATTTCGCATGTCTACACACTCCTAGGACCTCAAACTCTGTATATCTTGCCGCCACAGGTAACACCAAGAGAGGCTCCTCCGGTAGTTAGGAAATACAAAATTTATTTGGTAAAAAGACAAAATCCTACACATTTCGTCTATGAATAGATTAGATTTCATCAAGAATAAATAGTATATGAATTGTTAAGTCTTCCCCATGATATTTAAATAACAATTGTGCCGCAGATCTTCCTCCGCTCCCAGTTCCGCCAGACACCATGTGCTCCACTCCATGAACACACAGAGCGCAAGTCTGGAATTGCATCTTCCTGATGCCAAAAGTGACATCTCGACAGGCTCGTTCTCCGGAGGATCTGCTGCGCAAATGTTTTTTAATTACCCTGGGAAGTCTGAATCATATACTTTATATTCCTGATGAAGTCTAATCTATTCATAGATAAAACGCGTTGGATTGTATCTTTTTAACTATAATTGTTGCTAAAAAAATCTTTGCATTTCTTAACTGCCAGAGGAGCCTCTTTTCGTGTTTCCTGTGGTGGCAAGATATACCTTGGGATTGGAGGTTCCACGGCGTTAAATTTATATTTACAGCAGTTCTCTTAATTTGCTGCTTTATCAATGTTCTAACTTTCCATCATTTCTACATCATTTTCACATTTCGCAGTATGCCCCACACTGTAATGCATCTATTTAGGTATTCAATGGTATGTTTCTTTGTCACAATAATTCATATGTTTTTGATAATTATCCTGGTTCTCTAAAGCCTGGCCAATATATATAGAGATATATAAACCAATATAAAATGTGAGAGTGGGTTGGCGGATCAAGTGTGAGATGATGGCAGGTATTTGGAAGATGTGTTGATCTCAATGAATTCCTACACCATTAGGACTTGTTTAATATCTAGAATAAGACATAATTAAAGCAAACGTTAAAAAACCCTATCAATAAAAAATTGCATGCTCATTTTCTTTTTCTTCTTTTTCAGCTTTTGAATAGAAATGAAAAGCGTCGCCTTGGGGCAAGTGAGAGAGGCGCAGAAGACGTCAAACAACACCTCTTCTTCAAAGTACGTCTGTGCCTTCTTTACTATTTCAACTGTGTCATTAGTTTCAGAATCAGTTTAGTCACTGCTGCTCCCTTTTTTTGTTTTTTTAGAGAATTTTTATTTTTTGAAAGTATTCCAGATCCCTGGCTTACAATACCTTTTAATTTGGT